>JAODAL010003369.1:0-175257 GCA_025379985.1 Phyllomedusa bahiana | reverse complement strand
CTTAAAAAACTGGGGCTATATGTGGTCATATGGGGGAGGCCTGATAATACGGGTGCAAAATTGTGGTCATTGGGAGGCCTGAAAATATGGTGTTATATTGGTCATAGGGGTTTGGCCTGAAAATGGGGTGCTAAGTGGTAAAGGGGGGAGGCCATAATACGGGGTGCTAGTTGGGCATAGGGGTAGGCCTGAAAATTTGGGGTCAATGTGGTCATATGGGGGTAGGCCTGATAATAGTGGGGGCTATATTTGGTCATATGGGTGGGCCGATAAACGGGTGCTTATGGGGTCAAAAGGGGGTACCTGATAATACGGGGTGCTATATGGTCATTGGGTAGCCTGATCATAATGGGTGCTATATGTGGTCATATGGGGTAGGCCTGATAATACTGGGTGCTATATGTGGTCATATGGGGTAGGCCTGATAATACTGGGTGCTATATGTGGTCATATGGGGTAGGCCTGATAATACTGGGTGCTATATGTGGTCATATGGGGGTAGGCCTGATAATACAGGGTGCAAAAAGGGGGTAGGCCGATAAATGGTGCTATATGGGGTAAAGGGGTAGGCCTGAAAATCTGGGTCAATGTGGTCATATGGGGGTAGGCCTGATAATACGGTGCAAATGGGTCAAGGGGTTCCCCTTTTAAATGGGTGCATATGTGGTCAAGGACCCTGAAAATACGGTGCAAATGGCATATGGGTAGCCTATAATACTGGGGCAAAAAGTGGTCATATTGGGGTACCTAATAAACTGGTTAATGTGGCATATGGGTAGGCCTAAAATATGGGGCTATTTTGGTCAAAAGGGGACCTAAATATTTGGGTGCTAAAATGTGGTCATTGGGGAGCCTAAAAAACTGGTGCTAATGTGGCATTGGGTTAGCCAAAAATACGGGGTGCAATAGGGTCAAGGGGTGGGCCTGTATACGGGTGCTAAAAATGTGGTCATATGGGGTAGGCCTGATAATACTGGGTGCTATATGTGGTCATATGGGGGTAGGCCTGATAATACTGGGTGCTAGATGTGGTCATATGAGGTAGACCTAATAATACTGGGTGCTATATGTGGTCATATGGCACAGACAGAATACTGGGCACTAGATATGGTCATATAAAGCACGGGCCATATTCCCTCTTCCTTTCCCTATAGGGGGTTTCTGCCATTGCTCGCCACCATCTTTCTGGTCCTAACATTGGCAGAAAGCGTGATGACTTTGTGGAAACTGAATGCTGCCCCTTTTATTGGGCAATTAATAGATCACTGAATACTGCATTCAAGTTGGCTGCTGTAAAAGGGACGTTTATCCTACTTTTTCCCTAATTTTCAAGTCTGCCTTGTTCGACACTCCAGTCTCCTATCTGCATAATTAGGCTGGGTTCACGTGGTGTTTTTTGATTTGTGTTTTGCTGCAATATTTGTTAGCTGAAAACCAAAATTGTCACATAATGTAAAGGCTTGTATCACTTCTGCGGTTTGGATACATTCTCAGTTTTGGCTTACAAAAAATGCACAAAAAGGTCAAAATAACCCTGTGATCCCCCCCTGGCTATTCACTGTTCTTTGGACTAAAAGCGGGCCCACTACTCCTGTGGGTAATGTATACACCTATATACAGTCATATGAAAAAGTTTGGGCACCCCTATTAATCTTAATCATTTTTAGTTCTAAATATTTGGGTGTTTGCAACAGCCATTTCAATTTGCTATATCTAATAACTGATGGACACAGTAATATTTCCGGATTGAAATGAGGTTTATTGTACTAACACAAAATGTGCAATATTAGTTATTAGATACAGCAAATTGAAATGGCTGTTGCAAACACCCAAATATTTAGAACTAAAAATGATTTAGATTAATAGGGGTGCCCAAACTTTTTCATATGACTGTATTTGGTCTGAATGACAAAAAATGCAATCTTACACCTGTAAATGGCTACCGCACCTACGGATAATAATCTTTATATAGCACCAACATATTCCGCAGCACTTTACATTTTGGAGGGTGTAGGTACAGACAAAAGACATACATTGCACAATGAAAAGCTACTTACAGATGAGACACAAGGTGAGAGGGCCCTGCTCGCAAGAGCTTACAATCTATTAGGGTGTATGGGTGAGATAAAGGGTAAGAAGTGCTAGATTTCCAATGGTCCAGCCATGTGGCATAATTATGATATGGGTATACAGATATAAAATGTCATCTTTATTCAAATATTGTGATTAAAAACCAAAACATACCCACAAGAGAAGTGTACATAAACCTCCCCATACATCCCCAATAATATCATGTATGTGAGTAATGTAGCAGCAGCCGCACTGATATAATAGTATAATTATTGGATAGAAGAGGACCCTCCCTTCGCATGGGATAATCTGCAGTGTTAGGCGGTGAGGGCAGCAGCTTGTGATTTCTATAAGGCACCAAAACCATTGACCTGTAAATGAGGACTGACCAGAAGCAGTTAAGAGTGATAAGGACTAAAAAGCTGCTCTCAGCAAAATGGAGACCGCAGATCCCACAAGCCAGTCCAAACCTGAAATTCCAGTCCTAGGATATAAAGCCGGCTGCCTCCACCAATCCCAGCGCTCTGCTGCTATTCTCAGCCACTGTTAGGGGGATTGCAAGGAGTTTCGCGTGTCCTGCTTGCTCCAGGCTCCTATGTATTTACTTCATTCTGGGCATTTTATACTTTACAATAAATGTGTGTAAATGCCAGCGTTTTTAAAGGGGCATACACTGCACACAGGATGCTAGGTCAGCCGAAAGCAAGCACAAATATCATGTTCATCCCTTGTCGCAAATATATTTCCCCAAAACATAGTATATAACCCCTTTTGCTACCTGGTCAGTTTTCCCACTTCTCAGCAAATAACCAAAGTCTCAGCTGTAAAAGCCAAACACCCCCCCCAAAAAACCCTCTATGCCCATATAAAGTGCAAAATCGGGCTCCTGGTACAAAACCTATAAACATTTAAGTAGTTGATGCATGTATCTTCTACCTAGATCACATGTTCACCATGGCAGTTAACATCCGAGCCACCATATGGGCTGATAAATTGCAAGGGGTGATCAGATAGCTATATGGTCACCCATGTAGGAGGGAGAGACCCACCATTAAAGGTGAGAACTAAGACTATGTCTCCCCTGCAGTGAAATCCGATCGTATTTTCGGCAGCTTTAGGATTCTAAAACCGCCTAAAATACGACCGCTCAGGCAGCCCATAGCCTTTAAAAGAAACAACAACCTGTAGTCTACACTGGTCGTATTTCCCCGCTCGTCTTTTGGCGCCGGCGTATTGTACAATGGCGCTTGAGTTTTTTTTTTTTTTCTTCCTGCGTCTTCACATGCAGTCATTTGTATTAGCCGACGGCAAAAAGACGAGAACTGACTGCTGTTTTTGCGCAAAACCTGACAAAAACTGCGTTCGTGCATCGGAAAAAAACGATAGACTTTCGGTTGTTTTTTGTCCGATGCAGTGTAGACCTTGCCTAAAGTGCACGTAACCTCTGGGAGGTAATGATATGAAAAAAAAAAAAGGCTAGATCACTCCCAGCAATAGGCTAAGATCTTAATTCCTGATGTCACATGTAGCCTTCCCTAAGGGTATGGTCACGCGGCTCATTTTGGCACGCACTCCGCCGCATATTGCGAGTTATACGCGGCGAAATGCGCGCTGCAATTATGGTAATATGAATTACGCCTCGTCTCCCCCGGCGTACAATACGATCGTATTGTACGCACGGGGAGAAAAGTGACACGTCCATTGTTAGTAGCGAATACGCACCACTGACATGAATGTCTATAGGGCCGGCTGGGTGCTGGCCCCCACGTGATTTGGGAATACGCACTGATCAGTACGTGCTTTCGAAACGCCCAGCGTATTAGGGCGCGTACCATACGTGCCCCAATACGGCGTGTGAACGTACGCTAAGGGAGTATGGAACAAGCTCGGACCCTCTGATTGCCCGCACCTTTCTCGTGATTTGATCGCAGGCCTCTGGTTGCTCTATGGCTGCCATGAATCTATTACTATTACACCCTGCCATAGGGTGTAATAGGAGATCAATGAAATCACCATATACTGCAATGAATGTCTATGGGGCCGGCGCCCGGCCACTCCCACCTTCCCCCCTTGCTTTGGAGAGACGCGCTGATTAGCGCGTCGCTCCAAAACCCCCGGTGTATTGCGGCGTGCACTATACGCAACACAATACACTGTGTGAACATACCCTAACTCTTAAGGCATGTTCACACGGCTTAAAATGGGCCGCATTTCGGTCCGTGATTATGCGTCGAAGTGCGCCAATTACAGGCCGAAAACGGCTCATTCATTACGGTAATTCACAGTTCTCATAGAGAACTGTGGATTACTCCTCTCCCTGCTCGGTGAAGCCGCCGCGGGGGGAGAAAGTGACATGTGAATTACTAGCGGCGTATACGTGCCGCTGGCAATTCAAGTCAATGGGCCGGCGAAGTGCCGCCCCCCCAGCTCACTCCCCCGCTCCCCCCCCCCCGCCCCGTCCACACGGCGTAATTGCGGGGCGTAATTATGCCCCGCAATTAAGCCGTGTGAACATAGCCTTACAAACACCGTTTCGAAAAGAAGCGGGTCAACCTGTTCTCTGACCGTTGCACGTTAAGTATCATTTATGAACTAGTACCTTAATGGGGTTGTCCAGTTTAGAAAACCTATTTTCATATATTCTCCTGAATTTCATAACTGGATTCAGTGTTCAGCACCCTTCTCTATTAGACCTTTTCTCTACTGCTGTAGTTTTTGGTTGGATTTTTAAGCGTATTTAGAATCTGCAAAAATACTACTGTAAACCAGTGCCCATAGTCCGCAATAGAATATCTGAGTTGTAGTCTACACCGCTTGGGTTATCTATGGTTGGATTTCCAAACCACCATTTTATGGAATATGTTCTATAATCTACAGTGGATTTTAGTACAATTCAGTCTACTAGGGCGGCTGAAACCCACGGCAAAAAATGTGGTATGGAATTGGATTTCCGACAGTATTTTACAGTTGCTGTAGCCTGAGGCAGGGGAGATGGTGATTACAAAGAGTGTCTCTCATTGTGGAGGACTTGTCCTGCATTACTTAGAAAGGACATTGATTTGAAAGGACACTGTAATGCCTAATTTCTCCTGGGGTGGCGCTGCAGGGAAATTGTACACTTACTCCTAGGTTTCCACACAAATTACAGCTGATTGGTAGGGGTCACAGGAGGGGAAAACATTATGATCAACTTATTACCAAAGAGGCCTTCTAATAACTGGGGATTTCCCAGAGCGGGGAACCTTTTTAAGGGCATAGTAGTAGTTATTGCTTTCATGAACCGGGTAGCTGCATTCAGTTATCTGAGCGCTATGGGCCACATGTATGAAAAGTGTCTCGGTCTAAAACTCACTTTGTTGCCCATAGCAACCGATCAGAGCTCATATAAACCAATCAGAGCGCCCCTTTCATTCATATAGTGCTCTGGAAAAAGGAGAGGGGAGCTCTGACTGGTTAATATGAGCTCTGATTGGTTGCTATGGGCAACAAAGTGAATTTTAGATGTAGACGGGTTTCATACATGTGGCCCAATATCTAGTTTCCATGACCCCATTTTATTATTGAGCCCAAGTGGGTATTTCCATCTCCTGACTTTTGGGTTAGAAGATTGGAACAAGCTGTCCACAGAGGACAGAGGGGTGGCTGTGCAGGTCTTTCCATTTACTGCCATGGGAGTTTCGAATACAGTCAAGCACCCTCGCTTTGCTATGTTCAGAACACCCACAGAAGACAACAGAGAGCCTGCAGGGAAAATGTCTAGCTGTCCATGGCTGCCCTTTGCAAAATCCTCCGATAACCTCAGCTGCCACATTCTAGAAGGGTTTGTCTTGGGTAAGTCGACCTCTGTAATTAAATACATTGGTGCTATCTGAACTTTGCCTGTGCTGGGACAGTTTACTTTCCGGTTCGAAGTCCTGCCCTGTAGCATAGTGGACGTGGGGTCCAGATAACACCAATCTAGATAAAGTGCTATCCCAGAGATACATGACAGATGCAGAAATCAACTCAAGTTTCTTCTATCTTCATTTCAGTGAGGTGAAAACCACAAAGCCAGAATCCATCATCAATCTCTTGCCGCCACCGTTACCAGATCATATCTCAGCCGTCACCGTGGAGCTGGACCAAGACGATGACGACGTGAAGCCGCCGCCATCTTTACTTGTACCTCCGCGGCCCGAGGTGGTTTCTGAAGATGCCGAGGATCTGGAGTTTGAACACACCTTGGAGAGATCGGTGTCTCCTTCTCTTTCCTCCGTGGACATGAACTTGTCCATGTCTCCACCACTTCCGAGGATAGAAGAATGCTTCAGTCAGAACTGCTCGCGCCTGAGGACGACCTGCGCCTGCAATCCAGAGACGTTGCAGTTGGTAAAAAGAGCATCAGATCATTTTACACAACCAGAAGCAATATGGACTTTACATTAAGGAGAAGAGGGAATGCTTGAAGAGGAGGCAACACCTAGAGGAGGAATTGCTGAAAGCCAAAATTAAGGTTGAGAAGTTAAAGGCATTAAGGTTAAGGCGGGACCTGCCGGAGTATAGTAACTTGTAGGTTCTGCCTCTCGGTATTCCAGTGAGAAGTTGGAGGTGGATATTCCTTCTGGTATTGAACTGTTGGTCTCAGCGAGTCTGGGACTCCTCCGATGTCGACAGGGTTGATTTGACAATAAAATAAAAATGTGTAACCGGCAGCGAGTGCTGATGAGTGGATACAGATGTTACTGAACTGTAATAGCAATTAAGACAACCTGCCACAAGGAGGTGCAGTCGGCTTCATTTTTCAGAGGAGGTCATTGGTCCTTTTTAAAGGGTTCGCTGCTTTACACTCCCATCCCTGATAGGCCTAGTTCACATCTGCCTCAGATATTCCATTCGAAGCTTCTGTCGCTGTTTTTACCATTAAAACGACAGACCATAACTTAAAGAGAACCTGTCACATAGTTTATGCCCCCCTTGCTGAGGGCAGCACAAGCTAGTGTCAGACCTGCTGTTTCCAGCGCTGTGCCCCTTATTCTGTAAGATGCTGGAGTTTTAGAGAATTTACCCCTCAAGTCTGCAGTTTTCAGCCAGAAGAGTCATTCAAAGAGTCAGTTGTTTTCATGCCCCGCCCACCTGAGGCTAGCCCCGCCCACCTCAACTGATAAACCTATTACTTTGGATAGGTAGAAACAGGTGAATAACTGTCAGTAGGCGGGGCTAGCCTTTGGTGGGCGGGGCTAACACCTGCTCATGAAAAAGATTTGAGGGGTAAATGCTCTAAAACTCCAGCATCTTACAGAATAAGGGACACAGCGCTGGAAACAGCAGGTCTGACACTAGCTTGTGCTGCCCTCAGCAAGGGAGGCATAATCTATGTGACAGGTTCCCTTTAACCCACCATAACTTTTACCCAATGTCATCAATGAGGTCCCTTGGTTGCCATTATGTCCTGCACGAAACGGATCCGGTTCCACCTCTGTGATGGAGACCTATAATGTAGGTGAACCAGGCCTTAAAAGGTTTCTTTGACACTCAGCTGATCACAATGGGGCAGATCTATTGTTTCTGTCTAATACTTAGACCAGGCATCCTCAAGCTGGTGGGAAACTACAACTCCCATCATGCATTTATATAATCTATAACAGCGGGAATGATGGGAGTTGTAGTTTCCCACCAGCTGAGGGGCTGCAGTTTGAGGATGCCTGACTTAGACCATAGGTGTTAAATTCGAGGGCCGAATCTGGCCCACCATCTTCTTTTAGGGGGCTCCCGAGAGCTTAGACACAGCTGGTGTGCAACTCGCAGGTGGTGTCACAGTTCTGACAGCCGCACCAACACATCTAGTCACCCTCCAATGGCCTTTTGAGGGCAACCACAATGCTGTTGTGGGCCACGGTGAAAATGAGTTTGACACCCCTGACTTAGACAATGTAAACTTAGACTTGAAAGTCTTAAAATATGCCACTTTTATCATAGGGTTTATAAATCTGGCGCATGTTAAAGCGGTTTTACCATGATGTAAAATCCCTACTCAGAGAGCCAGCCATGCATGTGGTGAAGGAGGGCTGCGGACGTCCTCCTCATTTACTTCTATGGGAGCATCTGAATATAGCCTAATAGCAGAAAGCCGGTTATACTAACTCACCGGGAAGTGGCCGGTACTGATATAACCGCTGCAGATCCGTAGAATTAAAAGGTTTATTTTGAAGTAACGCGTTTCGTGTGGATACAATTCATCAGACTTCAAGTCAGTGAATCAAATAGAGGCATAAATAGGACAAACAACCTCCAAAAGGGGTTTAACGTGTGTTAATGGTAAACAAAGAGGGGAAAAAAACGTATATAAAAAGGTAGACAAAGAGAATGGGGGAAAAAAGTGAAAGGGTGTATTGAAGGTAGACGAATAGAGGAAAAAAGGTATAAAAGGTAGACAAATTTGTCTACCTTTTTATGTACTTTTTTTTTTTTTTTTTCTTTGTTTACCATTAACACATGTGAAAACACTTTTGGAGGTTGTTTTTCCTATTTAAACTGCCTCTATTTGATTCACGAAGTCTGATGAAGTGTATCTACACGAAAGGCGTTACTTCTACGGATCTGCAGCGCTTATATCTGTACCGCCCACTTCCCAGACGGTTGGTATAACCGGCTTTGTGCTTTTCATTTTTTCTCCTGAAATCGAGGCGATTCGGAACAGGATCGGCCATAGGAACCAGCAGCAGCAATCCACACTTCATACCGGCTTTCGACCGGCAATTTGCAACACAGAGAGTTGTGCCTGCTTTCTTAAAGAACAACATAACCAGGTGAGCTGTTTTATACTCGCCACATTCTCTTTCAATTATTTACAATATCCCACGAGGGGGCGCTCTTTGTGGCGTTTGCTCTTTCCTTATTTTGCGGAATAAAGCAGAATGTGTGTCCTAGACTATGTTCAGAAGCTCCCATAGAAGTGAATGGACAACCTCAAGCGCTACCCTCCTCATTCACAGCGCTGGGGATTTTACATCGTGGTAAAACCCCTTTATGACGGTCAAGTCTATGTTAACACTTGCTATTTGTTGACTTAATTTATGCTGCTAACTGCAGCAAAATTGTGGTGCTTTTTTTGGCATCTGAAGTTGCATGCTAACCCACAGCTTTTACCGCGACCATGCTCCTGTCGGTGGAAACGCAGAAGTGTCTTAAAACTGTCTAAAACACATAGGGCGACACGTATGAACCGGACTGCGCCAGAATTCTGGCGGCAAAAAGCTGTAGTAGATCAGTTCTATAGATGTATAAACAGGCGCACTCCAAACTTTGGCGCGATAAAAGCCTTGGTACCGCGCCAAAGACAGTTTTTAGTGCGCCAAAGTTTTGGGGTGTTCTGGGGGCATCGCACCACATTAGTAGAAGTAGACACATTTTTGATTATTTGGCGCAGAACAGTTAGAACAGCCAGACCAGGGTAAAGGTGGTGCCTGAGCCAGACTTGTGGTATTGGCTCTACACTGCCCTGTATGTATGACCTGCAGAAGAACAGACCAGGGTAAAGGTGGTGCCTGAGCCAGACTTGTGGTATTGGCTCTACACTGCCCTGTATGTATGACCTGCAGAAGAACAGCCAGACCAGGGTAAAGGTGGTGCCTGAGCCAGACTTGTGGTATTGGCTATACACTGCACCTGTATGTATGACCTGCAGAAGAACAGCCAGACCAGGGTAAAGGTGGTGCCTGAGCCAGACTTGTGGTATTGGCTCTACACTGCCCTGTAATTATGACCTGCAGAAGAACAGCCAGACCAGGGTAAAGGTGGTGCCTGAGCCAGACTTGTGGTATTGGCGCTACACTGCCCTGTATGTATGACCTGCAGAAGAACAGCCATACAGGGGTAAAGGTGTGTCTGAGCCAGACTTGTGGTATTGGCTCTATACTGCCCTGTATGTATGACCTGCATAAGAACACAGACAGGTAAATCTGGCCAGCCAGACTTGCTTAAAGGTTTTAGACGCCCATGTGCCTGCGGGCGCCGGGATCCTAAAGGGGTGCGCCAGCTTGTGGGTTTGGTATAAGCTCACGTCTGTATTTTGCACCGTTGCAGAAGAACAGCCAGACCAGGGTAAAGGTGGGTGCCTGAGCCAGACCTGTGGTATTTGGCTCTACACTGCCCTGTATGTATGACCTGCAGAAGAACAACCAGACCAGGGTAAAGGTGGTGCCTGAGCCAGACTTGTGGTATTGGCTCTACACTGTCCTGTATGTATGACCTGCAGAAGAACAGCCAGACCAGGGTAAAGGTGGTGCCTGAGCCAGACTTGTGGTATTGGCTCTACACTGCCCTGTATGTATGACCTGCAGAAGAACAGCCAGACCAGGGTAAAGGTGGTGCCTGATCCAGACTTGTGGTATTGGCTCTACACTGCCCTGTATGTATGACCTGCAGAAGAACAGCCAGACCAGGTAAAGGTGGTGCCTGAGCAGACTTGTGGTATTGGCTCTACACTGCCCTGTATGTATGACCTGCAGAAGAACAGCTTCATACAATCTGGCGCAGCCAATACTAGCTTAAAGCGTTTTAGAACTGGCCTGTCAGCGCCAGGATTCCTACGTGTCGCCCATTGTGGGGTGTAAAGCGTCTACGTCTGTATTTTGCCACCAGTTGTGCAGAATTCTGCTGCAATTGCCATAATAAATGTGCCCCATTATGTTCCTCTGCTAGCACCCCAATCCATTGGAAGCACATTTTCTTGCACAACCACCACATGGGAACTTATAGATGACATAGTGTTTTATCAAATCGGTGAGCTGTCTGTGTAATACTGGACAGGTCCTCCAGAGAGAGAGACTCTTTGTAACTTCTGCCCATTGTGGCCAAGGGATGAGGATCATGATTTGGTTACCCTTCTTCTAACTTAACATTCCCTGAGAGTATATGAAAATAGGTTTTCTAAACCAGAGAAAACACCATTACATTTTTTAAATGTTCTATTTTGAGAGATGATTTATTACTGTAAGTATTGATGTGGATTATAATTCAGATCCATATATAGTATTTATAAGCCTAGGTACATATCATGTTACTGGCTTCCATTTAACATACACTCCAGTCTGTATATGTGTAAAGGATGCCAAGAAGTGGCATCTGTTACCCGTTGGGTCCCATTATAAAGAAAAAAATAAGTATAATTTTTTTTTATTATTATTATATAGTAGATTTATACCAGCCACATGCAGGCCTAAAGGCTGCACTTTTGGCTTCAATTGGGCTATTCACTCCTACAGATATGTAAAGCATTTACGTTGCAGGCTTTCCTTGCAAACACGCTACACGGACATCATACATGTGGTATGTACCTAGCCTAATGCTGCATCTAACAGATGTAGTGTACCCTCCGGCTACAGGCCTTTTAAACAATCCTAATTCCAATAAATATTAAAACCTTTTTTTTTTTTTAAGTGTTTTTTACCCAAAGGTGGGTTTTCCTGCCACAAATGTGGAGGGGGCATATATTTGTTTGAACTGCGTATCATGTGACTCAGCTGACCTCACCATGCCTTTCCCCACAGTGTGCTCACTCTAGTCAAACAAAGGTCTGTTCATTTAAAGAGCTGTGAGTAGCTACAGTCTGCCTTTCAGTATAGGGGTGTTAAAATCCCTGCAGGAACTAAATGTGGATTTTTGTCTCCTCCATGCGCATACCTGATTGAGGTTTCTTTTTTCCTTTTTGTTAATTTGCCATGTTTGATTAATTACTGAGGAGTACAGAGGATGGGAGTAGAATGACAGCACCTGGAGTTCAACACTCGCTCAGCAGTGAGTGTGTGTGATTACTAAGCAGGGAGGAGACAGAGTAGCTGGGAGGAGCGGTGATGTCTGAACATGTGCGGCCAGGACTGATCTCTTGTCCCTGGTCGTATCCCCTGGAGACGAGCTGTACCCTATGGATCACTAAGCGAGCAGCTAAAACAGGAGTTATAGAGCATTTTTAAGAATGCTGAAAATGTTTAGTTTTCAGACTTCCCAAATCAATTTTACATTGAGGTAAAATCCCTTTAGCTATGTGTTTAAAGCTTTTATACACTTCTTAACGCAAGTTTGAAAGCCTTCCATGTAAAAGTGGATGGGGAATGTATTATAACCCCTGATGGAAATTTTAAACCAAAATAAAGGATTAAGGTGACATGACTTTAGGCACATTCAAAAGTGTGGTGCCTGGCATAAAATGCGCCTAGTTTTGGTTTACGACAGTTCATTTTATATAGAGGATATGGCATCAACACTTTTTTTGGTGCAAAATACAAGAAATAATGGGACATGTCGCCCTTAATTTCTAGCTATTTGTTATTGTGTTTAATGTGGTGCTATCAGGGGTATTGGGATGAGCGCTGTATTGACCGAATGTAGCATTTCACTCTATACATTTGTGTTGAACAATAATCTGACTGTTTTTCGCCGTTCTGATGGCTTGTCCACTTTCCGGTCTGGTTGGATTCTGACCAGCAGGTATCCATATACTAGATGGGCTCAAACTGCAAATGGCGATCAAAAAATTAATCAACAAATGAGTGATTTCTCACTAATTGGACATTTGCTACATGTTTGTATAGGTTGATTGAGCTCTTACTAAGTAGTACATTATTTTACATGATAATCACCCAATGTGAAATGCCTAAATGGGTGGTCCAGCAAGCAAAAATGTATTTGTTGATGGGGCCAGAGTGAGTAAAGATAAAGTTAATGCCTTCCTACAGGTCCTCTGGAGCTCCTCGGGGATACGCTCCTCTTCACTTCTGAGTTCTTGTCCCAACAAAGCGAAGAGGCTCGCATTTCATTCTAAGTGGATGGAGCCCCAGCCTCTCCTGTGTGTCAGGATAAGAACCTAGAAGCTCTCCAGCAGTGGGAGACCTGAAAGTATGTATAACCTTAGAGCGGTTTTCTCTTCACATGCTTTTGCAGACTGGAGCTGTTTCTGTCTCTTACAGCTTCAAATCAATAGGCGTGTCTCTCGTCCCCGTAGGCGTGTCTTCCCTCACTGAAGACTGGTGACATCATTCTGTGTGAGCAGTGGAAGAGAGAGAATGTCGCAGCTCTGCAGACCTCCTGCAGTGGTCAGTTCTCATGCCTGCAGAGTTGTCGCCTCCCTTCTGCAATGGGCAGTTCTCGGGCTTGGAGAACTGTGATAGTGACCTCCCTCCCAGGTTCCTTGTAACCAGAACACCTGCATTGCTGTAAGCAGTTATACATGCAGCCTCAACTGATGAAACAAATGTGAGAAATGCACTCCCCCCTGTTATCATACTGGAGGTAGAGGGGAACAGACTGTATAAGGTTGTGTTATATGGGGGGGACAGCAGTGTATAACGCTGTGTTATATGGGGGGAGTGAATTGAGCAGCCACAGGCTCGGTAATTGCCCAGATCTGTCACATAGGGCTGGGAGATGTGCATAGGGGAGCTCAGGCAGCCTTTATTATAAAGACACAGCCATCACATAAAGCTGAGGCAACTAGATTCACTTTAATTTTTCACAGCTCAGAGGGGAGTAAGCGCAGAGTGCAGGCAGCCAATCACAGCACAGGGGGCGTGTCCCAAGAGGCTGAACTAAATATCAGTCATCCAATCACAGCAAAGGGGGCTTTGACCGCAGGCTGTTGATTTAGCTCTAGACACACACATTAGCTCATAGCTGCTATACTAAATAATTTAGGTAATGCAAACCAATTGCAAAAGTGCTTATTTTTACTATGTTGTGTGTTGTTTTTTTTTTTTATTTACTCACACTGGCTCCATTGGAAGAATCATTTTATTTTCTAGACAATCCCTTTATCTGTCTCTTGTGTTCTTCCAATGCACTGTTCTCTGTTAAGGGTGAATTCACACATGACAGTTTTGTTGAAAATCCACTTCATTTGTCTGATTTCTGGTAGGGTCGCTGAAGACCTTTCTGTGTCAAGTCTACCGTATGTGAATTTGCCCTAATGCTAATATTTTAGATACTAGTGAATAATAAAACTTTAAAGGACTTGTCCAGCGGAGAAAAATTAAAAATCCTGAATAATTTCTCCAAATTTAGTCCCTTTGTACTTTTGTAATATTTTCTTTGAGTTTTCTCAGTTATACATCAGCAGTTTTGACAGGAAGCTCAGTAGATCTGGGTCTCCATACATAGGAAACCGCTGTGTCCAGCCCAGGAGATCAGATGAATGAAGGGGTGTGGCTTTGTCAGGATGGCCTTTGAAGCCACACTCCCTATGGCCCTGCTTTCATCATAAGGAAGGAAATGGGTCGTGCCCTGAGCCTTGGGATGGAAGGAAGACCAAGTACGGCAAGGAATCCTGGGGTTTGGCAAAGGGAAACCGCTTTCAAACAGAGAAATACTTGTTGTAAAAATTTTTTGTTTTTTCATTACATGGAAATTAGCCATTTGAGAATGTAATTTCATTTATTAATTACTGGTATTCCCAAAATCAAGTTACTTACTTAAAGGGGTTTTGCCACAAAGTGAGTTCCTTACCTCCTTATCAGCTCAGGGGAGAATATAAACAAATCATGCTGAGTCATGAACGCTGCAGGGGTGAGAGGGAGGGGGGGTGAGCAGAGCGAGTAAGCAAGGGAGCGTCTCAAAAGTTTACTCAAATAATATTACAACAGAGGATTCTCTATACAGCAGACAGACTCATACACTGCACTTTCTCCCCAGCCCCTTGAAAGCTCTTTCATATTCCCTGTCATCAGATAAGAAGTGCAAACACGCAAGCCCGGCCAGATCAGCTCCTGTCAACTCTCCTGGTCGTGTCTAATGTAAACTTTTAAGTAACTAAGGGCATGTAAAGAAAGCTGTAGCTCTCACAGGCTACACTTTTTGTAATCACATATATTTAGAAAAGTGAATAAATACCCATTTTGGAGGATCCCACGTCAACATTACATCGTGGCAAAACCCCTTTAAACTTTTCCGTACGGTGTTGTGAATTATTGGCCACCTAAGTTTTCCATTAAACAGGTCCTCCAACTTCTTAGAAAAGACAAGTACATGACTCCCTGATTTTATGTGAAACACACTTCGGTTTACGAGTTCCCCATGGACGAGGTGTGCAAACAGCTCTTCAAACTCTGCTCTTGGTACACAGTGACTTGTTATAAGAAACCTTCTCAAAATAATCACAATTTCTTTTATAGCCTATGTCTCAAGAGACAAAACGATCAAATCCTCCTTCATACAGGTCGCTGGCCCCTCGCTGAGACTCCTAATTATGTTGCCGTGCTGCTTTGACATGAATTGTTATAAATGTACAGAAAATAGAATTTTCTTACCACAAATCACAACGTTAAAACTTTTTTTGTGAAGTATTTCATCTATTTATGTCTCATTCCAGGATTAAAACAGATTGTATCTGCTTTATAGATTTTTGTAATTCTAAAATCAAACAAGGTTTTTTTTTTATGTGACTCAATTACGTTGTTGACAATGTGAAAATTCCAGTCTGTAAGTCTTTTCGGAAGAATAAAATGAACTTGCAGGAGAAAAATTTTGTATTTTTTTTTTTTTTCATTCTGTGTCAGATGAAAGCCCCACATGACTGTACTTGTAGATATATAATAATAATAATCTTTATATAGCGCCAACATATTCCGCAGCACTTTACAATATACAGGGTATAAGCACAGACAAACCAGGCATTACATTATAAAAAAAAGCTACTGACAAATGAGACACGAGGTGTGAGGGCCCTGCTCGCAAGAGCTTACAATCTATTAGGGTATACAGTATATACCCTGTGTCCCCGAAAATAAGACGGTGTCTTATATTAATTTTTGTTCTTAAAGACGAGCTAAGACTTATTTTTAGGGGATGTTTTTTTTTCTATGAACAATAATTCACATTTATTGTTGAACAAAACATCAACCTATATTAATATACTGTAGTTATTTCATCAAAAACATCCGCATAAGCAGCCAAACTCTGAATTGCATAAAAAAAAAAAAACTCACTAGGTCTTATTTTCGGGGAAACGGGGTAGGGAGACCTGTATGAAAACTCTCTAGGTCGGAGAGATTAAGGCTATGTTCACACGGCTTAATTGCGGGACGTAATTTCGTCCCGCAATTACGCCGTGTGGACGGGGGCGGGGCGGAGCGGGGGAGAGTAAGCATGGGGCCCGGCACTTCGCGGCCCATAGACTATCACTGCTAGCGGCGCGTATACGCCGCTAGAAAGTGACATGTGAATTATCTCCCGCCGGGCGGGGAGGAGGAGACGTAATCCATAGTTCTCTATGAGAACTGTGAATTACCGTAATGAATGGGCCGTTTTCGGCCCGTAATTGGCGCACTTCGGCGCGTAATTACGGACCGAAATACGGCCCATTTTAAGCCGTGTGAACATGGCCTAACCAATAAGAGCTCCCCTTTAATTTTTTCATAGCACTGAATGAAATGCTCTGATTGGTTGCTATGGGCAACAAAGAAAATCTTACACAGAGACTCTTTTCGTACAGGAGAAACCTAGTTTGTGTATATGATCGGATAACCAAGTGACACACTAAAGTATTTGCACATATCTGCTAATTGAGGGGCAATATATGGTTATGCACATCCAAAAAACATTTTTGAAAAAAAGAACATAGGTGCAACACTGGTGCGGCTGTAGTATACATACATATTCCAATAACAGTGGCACACGATAAACTGAAGCACTATCAAAGGGGATATAGGAATATGGAAAAAGCATTTCTGCTATCTAGGATACTTGAAAACATTTTTTTGAGATTCTCAGTTCACACTTTTGATCAAAACTGTTTAAGCCACCTCCAAACTTCAACGGGATCTCAAGGCAGGTGGTCCTACACTATTGATTCCTACACTATTGATACCTCGCTGCACTGATTTAAAAAGTATAAAAACCAAAATGGACTGTGGAGGTCTGTATAGGTCAGAATAGGATCCAAACGAGAGGTATCAATAGTAGATAATACTAGATACAGTTGAAACCAGAAGTTTACGTACATTATATAAAGACACATATGCATGTTTTTCTCATTATCTGATATGAAATCGGAATAAACCTTACCTGTTTTAAGTCAGGATTACCAAAATTATTTATATTTGCCAAATGCCAGAATGAGATTTTTTTTTTTAAGGCATTTTTTTTATTACTTTCTGCAAAGTCAAAAGTTTCCATACACTGGGATTACTCTGCCTTTAAACAATTTGGGGCAGCTCATATGATGATATGTCTTTGGAAGCTTCTGATAGGTTTATTGGCAACATCTGAGTTAATTAGAGACACATATGTGGATGTATTTTTTTCTCAAACCAAAAACGCACTGCTTCTGTGTGTAACATCATGGGAAAGTCTAAAGAAATCAGCCAAAATATCAGGAAAAGAATTGTTGTCTTGCACAAAACTGGTTCATCCTTGGGTACAATTTCCAGATACCTGAAGGTGCCTCTTTCACCTGTACAAACAATTACACGCAAGTACAAACTAGTTAGGAATATCCAGCCATCATACCGCTCAGGAAGGAGACGGATTCTGTGTCTCAGAGACGAACATCTGAGTTGATTAGAGACACACAAGGGGATCTGTTTTAATTCATACCAGAAACGCACTGCTTCTGTGTGTAACATTATGGGAAAGTCTAAAGATATCAGCCAAGATATCAGGAAGAGAATTCTGGACTTGCACATTTCTGGCTCATCCTTGTGTGCAATTTCCAGATACCTGAAGGTGCCTTGTTCATCAATCCAAACAATTATAAGCAAGTACAGACCAGATGGGAATGTCGAGCCATCATACTGCTCAGCAAGGAGACTGGTTCTGTGTCACAGAGATGAATGTGCTTTGGTCCGACATGTGCATATCAACCCAAGAACAAAAGCAAAAGGCCTTGTGAAGATGCTGGCAGAAGCTGGTAAGGTTATGTCATTATCCACAGTGAAACGAGTACTGTATCAACATGGGCTGAAAGGCCACTCTGCCAGGAAGTAACCACTACTCCAAAAGAAACATATAAAAGACAGATTAACGTTTGCAAATGTACAGGAACAAGGACTTACATTTTTGGAGACCTGTCCTCTGGTCTGACAAAACTAAAATTGAACTGTTTGTCTATAATGACCATCGTTACGTTTGGAGGAAAAAGGGGATGGTTTTCTTAAGCTTCCAAGCTTCTCCAACTGTGAAACATGGGGGTGGTAGCATCATGTTGTGGGGTTGTTTTACTGCAGGAGGGACTGGTACACTTCACAGAATAGATAGCATCATGAGGAAAGAAGATTATGTGTGTGGCAATACTGAAGCAACATCTCAAGACGTCAGCCAGGAAGTTGGGCAGAAATAGATTTTCCAAATGGACAATGACCTGAAGCATACTGCCAAACTGGTTACAAAGTGGCTTAAGGATAACCAAATCAATATTTTGGAGTGGCCATCACAAAGCCCTGATCTCAATTCTATTGAAAGTTTATGGGCGAAGCTGAAAAGGCAGGTGCGAGCAAGGTGACTTACAAACATGGCTCAGTTTCTCCAGCTGTCAGGAGGAATAGGCCAAAATTCCTACCAACTATTGTGAGAAGCTTGTGGAAGGATATCCAAAACGTTTGACCCAAGTCCTACAGTTTAAGAGCAATGCTACCAAATACTAATGCAATGTATGGAGACTTTCGACTTTGCAGAAAGCAATAAAAATGACTTAAATTCTCTCTCATTATTCTGGCATTTGGCAAATATAAATAATTTTGGTTCCTAATTGACCTAAAACGGGGAAGGTTTATTCTGATTTCATGTCAGGTAGTGAGAAAAACATGCAGATGGGGCTTTTTATATAGTGGATGGAAATGTCTGGTTTCAGCTCTATATATTGGACTAGTAAATAATCCGTCCAGTGACTAATAGAAAATGTATACATTTAAGGGCAGTGTTTTTGACCCAGGACATGACTGCTCTCTCTTTGTGTCTCTTTGTCTGTCTCTGTGTTTCCATGATCCCAGTATAGCTTTCTGCTGTGGGTGCTGAATGCAGCAGGAATCCTTTTGCACAAAAGCTTTTGAGCACCCTCCCTCCCCTCAGCTTGGATCCACCTACATCACGCTGTACGTTCTTGTGTAGCACTTCCATGTGGTCTGCCACTTGGTGAAGCTGGAGCACCTAAGCCATATACTTAGGTTAATGTAGCAGGAGCCTCCTCTCCACTAAACAAGTGAGTGAATGGTACAGCATTGGTGTCCGTCAAACAAGGGTTTCCAGATAAGGACCCTGTGAACATAACGTTTCCTGGCTTCATCGCCGTTCCATTTCATTATCTCTTTCACAGTATCCCTGTGGAACCACGGGAAACTATGGTCAAGTTAAAAAAAAAAAAAAAAAAAAAAAAGTGTACTGTAACACATTTTTTTTTGTATTGCTGATTCCCCTTTTAGCTGATACAACAACCTCAGTTACAGGGGGAATACATCCCTCCGTACTGGCTGCAGAGTAGATCTGGGTCTGACAGCCAGCTCTCCACTCCTTCAACTTCACAATTTATGTGCCTTGTGCCCCTTTCCTCTGTCACTTATTGTCTGCCACTCATGCCTCCTACTCTGTTACATATAGATTGTTGCTTATGGCCCCTCTTCTGTCACATATAGACTGCTGCTCCAGCCCCCTCCTCTGTCACATACAGACCGCTGCTCCAGCCCCCTCCTCTGTCACATACACACCGCTGCTCCAGCCCCCTCCTTTGTCACATAGACTATTGTACAGGGTCCCCTTTTCTCTTACATATTGACCACTGCTCATGCCCCTTCTTCTTTCCCATATAGGCTGCTGTTTCAGCCCTCTCCTCTGTCGCATGTAGACTACTGTTCATGCTCTGCTCTTCTCTTACATATACTGACTGCTGCCAAAGCCCCTTCCTCTGTCATAAAGACTGCCGCTCATGTCCCCCTCCTCTCTTACACATGTATTACTGGTAACGGTTTCCATTGTCACATATAGACTGTGTATAGAGCCTCATTTATAGATTGCTGCTCATGCTGTATAGGCTGTTGCTGATAATTTCCTCAGTTTCATGTTGCTGCTGATAGTTTCCTGTCCCATATAGACTGCTTATAGTCCCTCAGTGTATGCGAGAGAGAGGGAACAGAGAGCAGAGTGCTGCTCATATTTTAGATAAAGGATATGTAAATATGGCTCATTTGGAGGCCGAGTCTGATGTGGGTTCCTTGTTTAAATCTGACTTAAATCCACACCCATTGATTTCTGTGGAAAATCAGCATCTCACTGCAAACAATGCTGAATCGGCACCGCAGGAAAGAGATGTCAGTTCATCTCTAAATTCAGCAACAAATCCACGTTAACAATTTGAAAATCCACATTAAAGTTTTCTGCATTAAAAATCAACCGTATGTGCCCATCTCACTGATACGTGTTACTGTTCTCACAGACTCCTCATCTTTTCCCCTGCTTCTGCATACACGCCGCCTCCTCAGATGTGATTTTATGCACTGTGTTTTAATTACACCTTTAGGACCTCATCTCCTCCTCTGTGGGGTTATGCAATGTGGTTTAATTATACCTGTAGGACCTTAGTTCCTCTGTGGTGTAATTATACCTGTAGGACCTGGATCCTCCTTCTCTGTAATGTAATTATACCTATAGGACCTCAGCACCTTCTCCTCCTATTTGGTGTTACGCAGTGTGGTGAAATTATACCTGTAAGACCTTGGCTCCTCCTTCTGTGTTTTGTAATTATACTTGTAGGACCTCAGCTCCTCCTCCTCTTCTGTGGTGTTATGCAGTGTGGTGTAATTATACCTGTAGGACCTCAGCTCCTCCTCCTCTTCTGTGGTGTTATGCAGTGTGGTGTAATTATACCTGTAGGACCTTGGCTGATCCTCCTGTGGGGTGTAATTATACTTGTAGGACCTCAGCTCCTCTGTTGTGTTACGCGTTGTGGTGTAATTATACCTGTAGGACCTCAACTCCTACTCCTCTTCTGTGGTGTTATGCAGTGTGGTATAATTATACCTGTAGGACCTCAGCTCTTCCTCCTCCTCTGTGGTGTTATGCAATGTAGTATAATTATACCTGTAGGACCTCATCTATCCGTCGTACTCTGTTGGTCTTACGCAGTGTGGTGTAATTTTACCTGTAGGACCTGAGCTCTTCCTCCTCCTCTGTGGCGTTATGCAGTGTGGTGTAATTTATACCTGTAGGACGTCAGCTCTTCCTCCTCCTCTGTGGCGTTATACACTGTGGTGTAATTATACCTGTAGGACCTCAGCTCTTCCTCCTCCTCTGTGGCGTTATGCAGTGTGGTGTAATTTATACCTGTAGGACGTCAGCTCTTCCTCCTCCTCTGTGGCGTTATACACTGTGGTGTAATTATACCTGTAGGACCTCAGCTCTTCCTCCTCCTCTGTGGCGTTATGCAGTGTGGTGTAATTATACCTGTAGGACCTCGGATCCCCCTTTATTCTCTGTGGTGTTATGCAGTGAGTTGTAATTCTACCTGTGGGCTCATAACGTCGGGAAGTGTAATATGGTGCAAGATAGGATCTGGTAATGAGGGTTTGGGAAATAAATTTCCTTCTTTTGTATGGTGGAAAGAAATACAATTTTCCTATATACTCTCCTTCTATTGTAGGGCCACCAGTATTGTGCACACAGTTGTACAGTACTGTGCACAGCATGTCCCTCTGAACGATCATGTTACGTAACATCTAAGCAAATGGCTGCCGCCAGCCCCGCTGCACTCCGTAATGGTCCCTGTGTGCTGTAGGTTTTTAATTATGTAATTTTTATGGACTTTAAGTTTCGGAACAGATTTCTTCCTATTAAATATGCAGCCATTTCTTAAAGGGGTTTTCCCACCAAAAACCTTGATAGCATATCAGTAGGCTATGCCATGGATGTTTAAGAGGGGAAATCTGAGAGACACTGCAAATGACACAGATTTAAAATCCACATCAATGAAAATAAAGGTGATACTTATTTGATGCACAATCTGCATGGATTCCATGACGGACAGTCGACACGCGAATTAGCTCCAGTAAATAGCTCTAGTAAATTATTTCACAGAATTTTCAGAAAAAATTGTGACTGGGAAAAAAACGTTTTCTGCCACGGCTTTGCTGCCGTAACAGAATAGCCAAAATAGTATAATGGTAACATAATCAAGGGATCTGTCAAAAGCGCTTATCTTTACGTTATGTGAATAGCTTTTTACAGAGCTTCAGCTTATATGCATATTGCATTACTTTAGAGTTGCACTACAGCATTTTATCTAGTAGCTCATTAGCCTTGTGCCTTGCTGTTGAAACCTCTCTACACCAATGTCATTGTAACAGGCCAAGCTAGGAATAGCAGAGCTGATATGCCAGTCACTGCTTAGGAACTGCCCACAGCCTAAACAGGAAGTGCGAGTCTGAAGCTGGCTGGGGTGAGCAGGCTCTGCGAAACAGCTAAATTGAAAACTCCTTTAACCCTTTACCAACAGTGCCACCAACAGCAGGGATCAGAGCCGTCTCTGATCCCTGTTGTTTAACCATTTAGACGCAGTGATGATCGCGGCCTTATTGTCTAATTGAATGAGGAATGGAGCTACGCATCGTTCCTGTCTTCTATTGCCCTCCCCCAGCTTTAAAGGTGCCAAGCGGTTATCATGGCAGCTAGAAGCCTAATGAAGGCTTTCCTAGCTGCCATGTTAGCACTTCTATTACTTCCTGCCTTAACTAAAAATGAACTGAATTTTTGTTATTTTAAAGAAAAATCTTTTATTTTTTTACTCCCTCACATCCGATTGATGTGGATTTCCACGTCAGATACGTCTCATTTATCCATTTTTATCAAGTTGTTATGAAGCCAAATAGAGGTGAATTATGAATAAAAGCTGTATAAATCTACGCTTTGATGTTGACTATTCTCTGTTGTTCACTAATGAATCCGTTATTGCCTTTAGGTATTGCAGCTCCTCTTCAAGTGGCAAATCGGTTTACAGACCATAAAAGCGAGGAGGAAGAGACGAGCTGCCCAGCAAAGTTTTTCAGTGTGGTGTGGTGCAAGGCTTCAAAGAAAAAGCACAAGAAATGGGAAGGAGATGCTGTCCTCATTGCGAGAGGAAGATCTGTGACATTAAAGGATATGGAAGGCAAAGATATTGGAAAAGGTAGTGTGAATATTGTGGAGTTTAAAATTATTATTTCTCTGTTTATAAAGAGAAATTTTTCAATTTGTGATTATGGCTTTTAATTAGGATTACTAAAAAGCAGACTACATCCTAAAAGAGAAAGTGAAAGTGCTGCTGACCCCCATCCACATACAGTGATTGTTGTACACAAACAATGATACAGGGAAAGCTGTCAATCACTGTATGTGAGCGGAGTAAGTGGGACACGGATTGTCTCTTAAGGAATCCTGTCAGTATTTTCTCTGCTTTTTACTCAGAAATCCAGCTCTAATCTATAACCTATATTACAGACACTCCTCTCTATCATATACCCTATATTCATCAGCTCAGCTTCTCCCCTCATCATAAACCTAAATACAAGCTCACTTCTCTCCCTCCACATATACCCATATATCACAACTCACTCTCCCTCTATCATATACCTATATATCACAGAGCCAGTTCTCCCCTCTATCAATAACCCATATATCACAAGCTTATCTTCTTCCTCTACATATAACCCATAATCACAGTGCTCAGCTTCTCTCCCTCTATCATATAACCCTATATATCACAAAGCTTATCTTCTCTCCTCTATCATATAACCCTATATATCACAGTGCTCAGCTTCTCTCCCTCTATCATATAACCCTATATATCACATAACTCAGCATCTCTCCTCTATCATATAACCCTATGTATCCCAGAGCTCAGCTTCTCTCCCTCATCATATAACCCTATATATCACAGAGCTCAGCTTTAAGTCTCGCCTCTATCATATAACCCTATATATCACAGAGCTCAGCTTCTCTCCTCTATCATATAACCCTATATACCACAGAGTTCAGCTACTCTCCCTCTATCATATAACCCTATTTATCACAGACCTCAGCTTCTCTCCCTCTATCATATAACCCTATAACAGAGCTCAGCTTCTCTCCCTCTATCATATAACCCTATATATCACAGAGCTCAACTTCTCTCCTCTATCATATAACCCTATATATCACAGAGCTCAGCTTCTCTCCCTTCTATTATATAACCCTATATACCACAGAGCTCAGCTTCTCTCCCTCTATCATATTCTGCTGTCATAAACCATATGACAGGTTTGCTTTAAAGATGTGGGAATATGGCCTATACTTACCTTTACAATAGCAAACGTTGATCCCCCTGTTACGTTTAACATGTTAGGAAAAACTGATCAATATTCTTTTTGTATATTTTGTCTTATTGTCTGTGACTATAGAGTTCCAAGTTATTTGTAAGGTTTTTTTTTTCCCATTCTCCTAGGGGATTATACCCACTACCACCTCCAATTTCTCTACAGGGGTCCACAGCTCTGAGAGTGTTGTTACTGTCTGGTAGATAGCCTAGCAAAATTAGTTACTGCAGGTATAAAGTGCCTTCAATAATTATTGCCGCAGTATAAACTTAGTGGTGACCCTCCTCTTCTCCCTTTTGTCCAAAGCACTTAGTGTAACTACCCATGATGAAATGCAAACGTTGCAGGTATCCTTCAGGGTACCGTGAAAAAAGGTACCCCTGGCGGATACTGCAACGCAGCCTCGGCAGACCCATAAGGGATAATAGAGCAGACGTAGCCCGGCGTGGGATACATTTGCTCTATTTCCCTGTGCATATGTATTTCTTTCAGGACTCAATAGTGTAGTATATTACATAAAATAAGGGTGTGCACTAGGAAATCGAGCAAAACATAGCTCTGCCGGGCTATGTCTGCTCTATTATCCCCTATAGGTCCACCGAGGCTACGTTGCGGTATCCGCCATGATACCTTTTTTACGGTAGGCTGACTGATATCTGCAATGTATGCATAAATGTGTGGACATAACCTGTTGACCAAATACTTTGCCACTCCTCCCAGGCATTGGAGGAAACTAATGCAGTCCATACCTCCCAACTGTCCCTATTTTGGAGGGACTGTCCCTATTTTTAACCCTTGTCCCTCTGTCCCTCCTAGCTCTATAAATGTCCCTCTTTTTCATTTGCGAAATAGATTTGCGGCAATAAACTGACGATCTTGCTGTAAAAAGTTTCCAATTTCTTCCTTGCTGTATATTACATAACAATTTACTTAATATTTCATCATTGGATACAATGCAATCCTGAAAATGTTTCCCTTTTTCGCTGTCTAAAAACTTGGCATGTATGTGTGTGGGCGTGGTTAGAGGCATGTCTTGGTGTGATGTCATGAGTTTCGGCGTGGTTAGAGGCGTGGCCTGATTTGTCCCTCTTTGCAATCTCCAAAAGTTGGGAGGTATGGCAGTCCCAAGTTCAGACCATATAAAACTAGACCAGACTGGCAGAAATCGCCAATATCCTAGTGGTGACACATTTGGTGCATCTTGCTAGACATGTTTAAAGGGGTTGTCTCACTACATTGATTCATCTTACCTCAGTCCTATTTTCTTGGTTTCACTTTGAAATCAGGGGTGTGTTTACTGACTTCCACTAGCCTGCAGAAGAAGCCAGGTCTGTAGCTATAGCAACCAGCGCTGGCAGCCTATCAGGAGAGATCAAATAGGTCTGTAGCTATAGCGACCACAGGAGCTGATGCAGCCCATACAAGAGGGGATACCTAGGAATAGGTAGGACACTGTTAATGGACATATATTGCAAAGTGATTTGTTTTTGCAAGATCTTCAACGTAAAAAGCAACCCTTGTAGTGAGACAACCCCTTTAACTCTTTTCTCTTTATGCCACATATTGGTTGTCGTACTTTACAGCAGTGTTTCGCGGCATAAGAATGGTACACCATCAATAAATGTGGTGTGGTTTTTGACTCCTTTCAGCCTCTTTCTCTTTTTGGACACCGTTTTAGACTGTGTAGTAGGAAAGTGTTTAAAGCGGTGATCCAACTTGAAATATTAAAACAAAAAAAGTAAAAAAAAAATAGCATCTAGCTGTAGAAGATTAAAAATCTGTACTCACCTCTTTATGCCACTGTTGATCCAGAGATCGAAATCGGTTGCAGAAAATGACACTGCAGTGCAAATTTTAAAAGCTAAGAAAAGTTTTTTTTTTTTTTTAAATTTAAAGAAATAAAGCATAAATAATAATATAATAGAAACTTTAAATATTTTGGTATTGCTGGAATTGTACCAACCTAGAAAACATGTAATTTCTACCAAACAATGAACTCCATGGAAACAAACCACTTGCAAACATGGTGCACTTGTTTTTCTTTTATTTTTTTGTGTTCCACTCCACAGAGAATTTTTTCTTTTTTGGGCGGGTGGGGGGGTCCACTGTACATTCCATGTTGCTGTCGATGGCACCATTAAAAAGTACATCTTAATCCCTTTCCTCATATTTTGAGTTAAATGTGGGCACGGTCTCCTCGCCCTCTATCCTGTGGGAAGCCCATAAGGCGGTCTTCCGGGGCCAATGTATTGCATTGGGTACCCAATTGAAAAGGGACTATTCGGAAAGGGTCGGCACTCTACGGGCACTCCTGAAGAAGCTTGAGAGGAAAATGTCCCAATACCCCAGGGTTGTTACGCTCAGGCGCATTGTAGCCATACACAACGACCTGAAGGACATAGCGGTACGCAGGGAAGAGAAACTCCTCCTTTATTCCAGACGAAAATATTATGAGTATGGCAATAAGGCCCATACAATATTGGCTAGGCAGCTCAAGGAGCAATCGTCGAACTCTATGCCCCAGGCCCTCAAAGATAAGGATGGCACCCTGAGATACGACCCTAAATCCATAGCTAAATTGTTTCTCAACTTCTTTTCTAATCTTTACTCATTGCCCTCAACTCTCCCACCACAGAGGGATAGAGCCCAAAAACGTATACAGGACCTCTTGCGCCAGTGTTCATTGACGCCCCTCCCTCAGGAGGCTTTAGCCTCGTTGGGTGCCCCTATTCACATGGAGGAGTTGCTGGAGGTCATCAAAGCCCTACCATCAAGCAAAGCACCCGGGCCTGATGGTCTACCATACCTTTATTTTAAGGTGTACTCTGACACCCTAGCCCCGCACATGTTACAGCTATATAACTCTTTTATGGAAGGGGCTCCCATCCCTGACTCCATGTCTCATTCCCATATTACCCTCATCCATAAGCCAGGTAGGGATCCTGCAGATAGCGCCAACTACAGACCGATTGCCCTCCTCAATTCGGACCTGAAAATATACACAAAAATATTAGCTAATAGGTTAAATCAATGGCTCCCCCAGATAATCCACAGGGACCAGGTGGACTTTGGTCCCTCTCGGCAAGGGGGGACAATACAAGGCGTACGATTGACCTGGTGGACGTGGTTAACCATCACTCGGGGCAGGCCCTCCTCCTTGGCCTGGATGCAGAAAAGGCCTTTGATAGGCTAAGTTGGCCGTTTCTTTTTGAAACACTATCGGCATTTGGCTTCTCTGGTTCATTCATGACGGCAGTAAGGGGCTTATATGGTTCGCCAACTGTTTCTATTAAATTGCCTCACTGCACGTCGGAAACCTTCCGAATCCATAATGGCACCAGACAAGGGTGCCCGCTGTCTCCGCTCCTATTTGCGCTCTGTATTGAGCCCCTTGCGGCCGCCATCCGAGCCAATCCTGACATCAAAGGCATCCGGGTCAGGGATAGGGAGTTTAAACTGTCCCTTTTTGCTGATGACATTCTCTTAACGCTTTCTGAGATGCACACCTCGTTGCCGGCCGTCCACACCCTCCTTGCCGAGTTTGGAACCCTATCTGGGTATAAAGTAAACACCACCAAAACAGAAGCCCTCCCAATAAACGTCCCCGGGGAGACCTTAGCTTCTCTCAAGCACAATTATCCCTTTAAGTGGCAACCACACTCACTCAAGTACCTGGGCTCACAGATTACTGCCCAGTATGGCTCACTCTATGGCGCCAATTTTCCCCCGCTCTTCAAGGAGATAAATAATCTGCTTTCTAAATGGCATTCCCTCCCGCTCTCCTTCTTTGGAAGGATAAACGCTGTTAAAATGTCCATACTGCCCAAACTTCTCTATATCTTCGAAACTCTCCCGGCTGCGGTCCCTTTGGGAGAGCTGCGCTCTGTCCAGGCGGCCATCCTTAGATTTATATGGGCAAGAGGTAGGCATCGGGTTGCTAAGGCGGTACTCGTGGCCAGCAGACAGAAAGGAGGTTTGGCCGTCCCTGACGTTCTCCTTTACTACTGGGCCTCTCATCTGCGCCGCATTCCGGCATGGTCTACCCTCCGAGCGTACTCCAAATGGATGGAGATCGAGAAGCTATGGCTCGCTCCAATCCATCCGAATGCACTCCTCTGGCACTCTCGACCCTTGCCTGATCTGGGCTACCTTTTGGGCCCTATCAGGTTTACCCAACCGATCTGGAACCACTGTAGGAACAGATTCAAGTTGGCCTCTAGGGCATCCCCAATGGCCTCCTTTTTATGCACCCCCCTGCTGCCCATTGGTTTGTCGAGATTGGTTGCTGGGCCGTGGCTGGGGCATGGTCTATTCCGTTTTGTAGATATTGCCAGGGCTGAGGATCGGAGATTGATACCGTTTTCAGTCCTCCAGAGAGACTATCAACTCCCAGAAAGATCGAGGTTTCATTACTTGCAGATATCACATCTTTTGTTTTCTATGTTTGGCACGTCCACGTTATCCATCCCCACTCGATTTGAACAGATATGTAAAGCAAGCCATTCCACTAGAGGGCTTATCTCAGCGCTCTACACCATCCTCTCAGACCCGCTCCCTGACGCTGCCCCGACACATAGGTACATGGCAAAATGGGAATCGTACCTGGGCAGGGACATTCCCTATCAGACGTGGCAAGCTATATGGAGGGCTGCAGCCAAGTCTTCGATTTGCACTACATATAGGGAAAATTTATATAAGATACTTCTCTTCTGGTACCACAGTCCCGAGGTCTTACATAAGTGGAATCCGCAGCTGCCCAGTCCTGCTGGAGATGTCACACTGCTATTGGGACGCACCCCCATATCTTTTGGGATTGTCCGATAGTTCAGGGCTTTTGGTTGCGTGCAGGGTCTTGGCGGTGAGGATTGCTCTTGACACCCTAACCTACCTGTTGAGTGGCCCAGTACAGGGTCTCTCTAAGGCTGACTCTGCATTAATGCTACACATTCTAACGGCGGCCAGGTGCCTGATCTCGGGGAGATGGCGCCAAACAGCGCCACCTGCTGCAGAGGACCTTTGCCAAAGAGTTGTAGAGATCAGGCATATGGAATACTTGACGGCCTCCTTACATGATAGAATAGACCAGTTTGAGAAAACATGGTTTGCCTGGGATGTCTTTCGCACCACGAACCCTGCATGATTCTAGCTGGTCCTCCCTGAGACCTTTCCCCTCGTGGTTACCCACCCTACCCTGACGTCTCTTCCCTTTGTCCGTGTGATTCCCTGTCTTTATGTTCTAGAGTTCTAAATTTCTATGACTTAAAAACTGATCTTAGTGTTTTTGAGTTCTGAAATGTGCATTTAAAAAGCCGCAGTCCTCTTCCGTAGAACCATCGGAATATTCAATAACTGCGTACTCTACCTGATCTTCCCATGTCTCTTTATTAGATGATCTCTGTTAGGCTTATATGCTGTATAGCTCTGGTAAAGTGTACATGTCTGCATTGTCCTTTCTACTTATGTTAAAATTTAATAAAAATTTTCAATTTAAAAAAAAAAAAGTACATCTTGCCCCACATAAAAACAAGCTCTATTATGTCTATGCTGATATTAAATAAAAAAAGTTATGGTTCTTGCAAGGCAGTGGGGAGGTGGGAGAGAAGATCACACAAATTAAAGGGGTTTTACCACCAAGTAAAATTAATGTGGTAAGCTTGCAAATTGAGTAATAAACATTTTCCCCTTTCATCATTATTAAAAATTCTCTACCATTTTTGTTTAAACTGCTACCTTAGTGATCCATAGTGTACAGCTCATCTCTAGATGGATACGACTAGTGACGAGAGCTCCTCAGTCCTGTCTGCACATGCTCAGACATCACCTCTCCTCTCAGGCAGCTATTGTCTATCTATTTACTGCTTAGTAATCACACAAACTCACTGCTGAGCAAGTGTTAAACCCCAGGTGCTGTCATTTCACTCCTTAGTTATTAATCTGTGCTAATAAATAAAGGAAACCTCAATCAGGTATGTGCTTGAGGAAAAAAAAATCCATGTTTGGTTCATGCAAGGGTTTGATCCCAGGACACATGCTGAAAGGCAGAAGTGATAACCATTCAGCTACATTGTAGCAATTCACAGATATTTCCATAAACAGACCTTTGCTTGACTAGAGCACACTGTGGGTAAAGCATGGTGATGTCAAGCCTGCTGGGTCATATGATATGAAGTTCAAACAAATCCTACACGCCTCCTTTTGAACACACTGAAAGCCGAAACAGGATAAACCAGTCATGAAATGCTTTTGTGGTGAAACAACTTTAAGAATCCAAAAACTTCCGCATCTTTAAAGGGTTAAAAAGGCGAGTACAGTATTTTATTTGTTGTTATTGTATACAATTAAGGTTATGTTCACACGGTGACTTGCGGTGCGTTCCTGTGCGAGCCAAAAGACAAAGTGTGTTTAGAAGAACGCGCTGATCAGCACATTCTTCTAAAGCGTGGGGAGGGCAGGGAGGCTTTCCACCGGCTCCATTCATTTTCATTATCCCTGCTGTGTATACACCAGACATGTCACTTCTTTCTGCCAGCTTTCAATACACGGCGGGGATGATGGCAGGTAATCATAGCTCTCTATGTTGGGTGCATTGCAGTGCAATTACGCCCCGAAATATGACCTAAGAGACGCCGTGTGAACATAGCCTAATTGCTATTTTTAATTTTTATTTTTTTTGCATTGTACAACCAACTTCAAAACAAGTAATACATTTTTTCCGATATTTGGGTGCAAATTTGAACCAGAATTCTGGCACAGTTGCAAATCTCTTCAGTTTATCGGGAGTTGCAGCCACTCAATATTTTTTTGAACAGTTCTTGGTCAGAACCAGCCCTGTACTGAGGAAATGCTAAGGGGTCCCCAACACTCAGCTTCTTTTGTTTTAGTGATTGTCAGTCACAGCAGTCAGATGTTCATGGGTCAGCAGGTGGTTACTGGAAAAAATGTTCAAGTTTGGAATGAAGTTATGCTCGGATACCAGCTAGATACAATTGAACATAGTCACAAACTGTAGGATGAACTATAGACATGTTGAAAAAACACCCACTCCATGGACTTGCATGATTGCTGATACTGAACAGATTTCATTGGGACTGACCCTCTGTGGCCACTTTACTAGTATAGTAAGTGCTCTGTAATTGTTGTTTTTATTCTTACATGAGTTGATTCTTCCCAGGGTCGGGATACAAGTTGAAGGATCTGGACAGCTTGGAAGAAGGGCACACATTGATGATTGGTGGAAAGGAGATTGAGGTGATGGGCACGATCTCCGCAGAAGATTACACCAGTGGCAGATGTTTTCACTCAGTGGTGGTGGCTTCCACCCAGACACCTTCCGATTACGTCCCATTAAAGCCGTTCACCAACCCAGTAAAAGATAGAAGCAAGGAAACCAGCGCATCGAGAGACCTTCAGAACTACAAACCTCGGCACGATCCCAACGCAACAAGTATACATTTTTAGAAGTTCCCAATGTTTGCTGTCGTTATTTTAGTATCTGTACACACAGTAGAGACACATAAAATGTAGGTTGAGGTCTGGAACTAAAGATTGCTTTCAACAAATTTGTTCCATTCAACAGGAACTTGTATAAATCTTGTTTAAAGACACTGAAAACCTGTCCTGATAAAATGCTGCTCACACAGGTTCATGATTTGTTATATATAGGGTTGTATGATAGGGGAGAGGAGCTGAGCTCTGTGATATATAGGGTTATATGATAGAGGAGAGAAGCTGAGCTCTGTGATATATAGGGTTATATGATAGAGGAAAGAAGCTGAGCTCTGATATATAGGGTTATATGATAAAGGGAGAGGAGCTGAGCTCTGTGATATATAGGGTTATATGATGGGGAGAGGATCTGAGCTCTGATATATAGGGTTATATGATAGAGAAGCTAGGCTCTGTGATATATAGGGTTATATGATAAAGGGAGAGGAGCTGAGCTCGGTGATATATAGGGTTATATGATGGAGGGAGAGGATCTGAGCTCTGATATATAGGGTTATATGATAAAGGGAGAGGATCTGAGCTCTGATATATAGGGTTATATGATAGAGAAGCTAGGCTCTGTGATATATAGGGTTATATGATAAAGGGAGAGGAGCTGAGCTCTGTGATATGTATGATTTGGAGTAGGATTTTTAAATAAAAAGCAGAGTAAGTCCTAAAGGAGAATGTAGAATCGCTGCTTACCCCATCAACATACAGTTATTGACCGTTTGCTCTTTACACACACTGATACAGGGAAAGCTGTCATTCACTGTATATGGGGGTGGAGTTAAACAGGTCTCTCACTGTCTATTAAAAGGGTTGTCTCGCTACAACGGTCGTATCTGTAATGATGGGGACGGTAAAAATAAGCACTTTTGCAATTGGGTTGTATTACCTAAATCATTTAGGATAGCAGAGATTAGCTAATCTGTGTGTAACTAGAGCTAAATCAGCAGCTTGAGGTCTGGCCACACCCCCTTTGCTGTGATTGGCTGCTTGACATTTAGTTTGACTCTGGTTGGGACCCCCCCCCCCCCTCCCCTTTGCTGTGATCTGTGATTGGCTGTCTGCACAGCCTGTGCTCACTTTTCTCTGATCTGTTTAAAACTGAAACTGGCTGCCTGAGCTTTCTGTGGTAGCTGCGGTCTGTGGGTTCTCATTGTCTGCATCTCACCCCCCTCTGAGCTGTGTAATGAAGGCCCTCTATGCTCCTCTCACAGAGATAACTCTGTGAGAAGGATCTGGGCAATTACTCTTTAGCTACAGATATAACATGTTCATATAACACACCCTTAAATAATCTGCTCCCACGACCCATATAACACAGCCTTAAACACTCTGATCCCACACTCCATATAACAACAGCCTTATACACTCTGATCCCACACCCCATATAAAACAGCCTTATACACTCTGCTCCCCCCACCCCATATAACACAGCCTTATATACTCTGCTCCCCCCACCCACCCATATAACACACCCTTATACACTCTGATTGAAGTTTGCATTTCTCACATTTCGTTCATCATTTCAGGCTGGGAGGGAAGTGACTACTTTCCAGACATGAGACCTGAGCACTGCAGGAGGTCTGCAGAGCTGTGACATCCTCTTTCCCACTGCTCACACAGAATGATGATGATGATTAAGGAGGGAGCAGGGAGGGAGTGTGATGTCACCACTCTTCAGTGATGGAAGACATGCCTACTGGGAGGAGAGACCTGTCTCTGAACTTGAAACTGCAAGACAGAGAGAAAGCACAAGATGCTTGTGAAAGCCTGTAGTGAGACAACCCTTTTAAGGAGTCCTAACATGATGTTGTCTGCTTTTATAGAAATCCTGCTCCAAATCCTATAAACCTATATATCAGAGCTCAGCTTCTCTTCTTCTATCACAACCTGCTTTCAAAGAGGGCAGCATCACTGTGCACACAGTGCTGATTTTCCTCAGCATGGATTTCTTTTCTGCACTGAAAATTTGACTCTGAAATTCGGAGTCAAATCCATGTCCAAACTGAGCGCTTATTTTTAGTCCCGCAAATGAGCGAAGGGAACTTACCCTAATTGTGAGTTGGTCTCCGTCTTCACCTTTGCCCCAACAATTTGGCACTTTTCATTTACTTACCACCAACCTTTGCCCTGTTCCTATCCATAAGCAATGCATTTTGTAACTTTTTTTTTTTTGCATTCATTTTTTATGCATATTTTGTCTGTGTGATTCTTTGAGACTTAAGCGGAATACAATACACATAAAAAAGTATTGTCATTTTTTTGCATAGGTATTATGATGTGTTTTTCATGTGTGAACTACAGCATGTATTTCCTACTGAATTCAATGGCACATGGCTTTTAGGTGTATTACATGTGTATTCTGCTCTGAAATACACATAAAATAATATTGTGTGGGATGACAATTCCATCTCCATTGCTGTGAGCAGCCATTTTTTTCCTTGGCTTAATTCCTGTTTTCCAGTATTATTCAGGTGAATTAACCTGCATAATCTTAGAAGACCCACTTTGCTCTAAAATCTTGGGGCCAGCAGAATACCATTGAAGTCTATTAGAGGAGAGGGACTTATAAAAGTCAATAACCTTGCTGGAATTACAGTGCCTTGCAAAAGTATTTGGCCCCCTTGAACTCTTCAACCTTTTGCCACATTTCTTCAAACCTAAAGATATAAAATTTCCATTTTTTGTGTGAAGAATCAACAACAAGTGGAACGAAATTTATTGGATATTTTAGACTTTTGTAAAAAATAAAAAACTGAAAAGTGGGGCGTGCAATATTATTCAGCCCCCTTAAGTTAATACTTTGTAGCGCCACCTTTTGCTGCGATTACAGCTGCAAGTCGCTTGGGTATGTCTCTATCAGTTTTGCACATCAAGAGACTGAAATTCTTGCCCATTCTTCCTTGGGCACAGCTGGAGCTCAGTGAGGTTGGATGGAGAGCGTTTGTGAACAGCTGGAGCTCAGGAGGTTGGATGGAGAGCGTTTGTGAACAGCTGGAGCTCAGATTGAGGTTTGAGTGATGTTGGAGAGCGTTTGTGAACAGCTGGAGCTCAGTGAGGTTGGATGGAGAGCGTTTGTGAACAGCTGGAGCTCAGTGAGGTTTGGACTGGATGAGGTTTGTGATACAGGAGTCTGGATGGCTACAGAGAAGTTGGATGGAGAGCGTTTGTGAACAGCTGGAGCTCAGTGAGGTTGATGGAGAGCGTTTTGTGAACAGCTGGAGCTCAGTGAGGTTGGATGGAGAGCGTTTGTGACAGCTGGAGTCAGTGAGGTTGGATGGAGAGCGTTTGTGAACAGCAGTTTTCATGATCTTTTCACTAGCAGAGTTCTTACGATTGGATTCAAGGTGTCTGGAACTTGTAACTTGGCCGATTCTACACAACCTGGATACGTTTATTTGTGAACCTTCCATTGTAGATTTTGCTTTTGTTTGGGATCATTGTCTTGTTGGAAGATAAATCTCCGTCCCAGTCTCAGGTCTTTTGCAGACTCCAACAGGTTTTCTTCCAGAATGATCCTGTATTTGGCTCCATCCATCTTCCCACCAATTTTAACCATCTTCCCTGTCCCTGCTGAAGAAAAGCCCAAACCCTGATGCGGCCCCCACCATGTGTAACAGTGGGGATGGTGTGTTCAGGGTGATGACCTGTGTTACTTTTACACCAAACATACCGTTTTGCATTGTGGCCAAAAAGTTGGATTTTGGTTTCCTCTGAGCAGAGCCCTTCTTCCACATGTTTGGTGTCCCCAGGCGGCTTTGTGGCAAACTTTAAACAAGAATTTTTTGGGATATCTTTGAGAAATGGCTTCTTCTTGCCACTTCTTCCATAAAGGCCAGATTTGTGCAGTGACTGATTATTGTCCTATGGACAGACTCTCCCACCTCAGCTGTAGATCTCTGCAGTTCATCCAGAGGGATCATGGGCCTCTTGGCTGCATCTCTGATCAGTCTTCTCCTTGTTTGAGATGAAAGTTCAGAGGGGCGGCCGGGTCTCAGTAGATTTGCAGTGGTTGATACTCCTTCCATTTCAATATGATCGCTTGCACAGTGCTCTTTGGGATGTTTAAAGTTTGGGAAATCTTTTTGTCTCCAAATCCGGCTTTAAACTTCTCCACAACAGTATCACGGACCTGCCTGTGTGTTCCTTGGTCTTCATGATGCTCTCTGCGCTTTGAACAGAACCCTGAGACTATCACAGAGCAGGTGCATTTATACGGAGACTTGATTACACACAGGTGGATTATATTTATCATCATCAGTCATTTAGGACAACAATGGATCATTCAGAGACCCTCATTGAACTTCTAGAATGAGTTTGCTGCACTGAAAGTAAAGGGGCCAAATAATTTTGCACGCCCCACTTTTCAGTTCTTTTTTTTGTTTTTTTTTTACAAAAGTTTAAAATATCCAATAAATTTCGTACCACTTCACAATTGTGTCCCACTTGTTGATTCTTCACAAAAAAAATTAAATTTTATATCTTTATGTTTAAAGCCTGAAATGTGGCAAAAGGTTGAAAAGTTAAGGGGGCCGAATACTTTCGCAAGGCACTGTATAGTCTGGAATTTTTGTAAAGACTGGAAGCAATAAATGAGGTTACTAGATATGTATGTAGTATCCTCACATAGGCTGCTCAAAAATAAAAACTTCAGGCCTGTTATATTACACAAAAAATGTTGAGTCATTTTTTTAAACACTTTGGGGCAGATTTATCAAAAGTGTCTTACTTTTAGACAGTGTAAAGTTAGACTAGACAGTTTTATAATGCGCCACATTTATCACAGCGTTGATAAATCTGGTGCAGGTTAGAACTGTCTAGTCTAACTCTATACCACAATTTAGTTGGCTTACTTTCACACCAGAAACGCCGACAAAATCTGGGTGCATTTTTTGGGTCGAACTTAAGCCACGCCCTTTCCAGCGAAACCACACCCATTTTACGAGGCCACACCCCTTTTGTTGGACAAGGGGCAGAAGCGTCTGAAACTGTATAGTAAATGTGGCGAAAAGCTGGTTTCTGGTGCAAATGGAGCCAGAATTCTGGCGCAACTGCTTTGATAAATCTGCCCCTTTGTCTCATTTTTTCTTTTGATTTTTCGGCAAATTCATTTTATTTTCTCCATTCTTAGGATTACGCCTGTATGTGAATAGTGAATTTTGCAGTGATGCCATACCCTCGCTTTACATGATTTACTATAAACATCCAGTGATTCAGAATAATCAGACACCTGATGGATCTAATAGATGGCGGATTACTTTATATATTTTATAGTATATTTATGTTGTTTTTGGAAACAGCAGTCCCCACTCTATCATCCGACACACTGCAAAAAGTTGTATTTGTAGCCTAATTATGTCATTATAATCTCCGCTCCCATAATGCACTGCTCTCCGGTTATAAACTATTGGAAGAATCAGTCTTATGAATAGGGAAGGAAACATTGAATATTAACAGGGATACATATGTACATTGTGTATATAACTGCAGTGTTAGGGCTTGTTCACTTGACGTTTTGGATCCGTTTTTTACCAGAAGAAAACTGCATCCAAAAACGCAGCAGCTGATGCTTTTTTGGACGCGTTTTGCTTGCATTTTGCATGTGTTTTTGGATGCGTTTTTCGGATCCGTTTTTCAATGCCTTTCTTTCAAATCAATGATCTATTAATTTAACCAATTCCATGACCAAATACACCCTTTAACTCACTTTTTAATACTAAAAAACTGCTTTTGTTTAATTCAAAACATATTAAAAAGTGAGTTTTAGATTTAAACACATGTAAAGTAATGGAAGTGCCATCTATTGGATGTTCTCTTACATTACACCTTTTCACAATAGGTTGCTAAAGTCAAGAGCTTCTACATCAAATGAGACCTCTATCGTCCGATTTAATGTATTAAACAACAAATTTAAAACCAATGCGTTTTTCGGATGCGCTTTTGGTATCCAAAACGTACCCAATTGTATGTTGCGTTTGGGATCCGCTCTTCGGGCTCCACAAGGGCTCGCCATTGTTTCCGAGGGGGATTTCACTTGCATAAAATGCAAGTAGGAAAGACATGTTAATTCTTAAAACGAATCCGAAAAACGCATTGAAAAGAAGCGAGTAAACATGCAGCAGTGATCACTCATCTTAACAGAGATGCGTGTTTTACATTGAAACCAATGTAAATCACACTGCACATTGTTAGATACGTTTTTTGGATCCGTTTTGGGTCCGAAAAACGGATCAAAAAACGGACCTGAAAAACGTTGTGTGAACAAGCACTTAAATAATAGGGCTACATGCCAACTTTGGTTGCTCGATAAGTCACGTGACCAAAACTTTTTTACTATAAGCCTATGTTCACACGGCTTAACTGCGGGACTTAATTACGTCCCGCAATTACGCTGTGTGTCCGGGAGCGGGGGGCCGGCACCTCGCCGGCCCATAGACTTTCATTACCAGCGGCGCGTATACGCTGCTAGTAATTGACATGTCACTTATCTCCCCGCCCGGCGTATTCATCGAGCAGGGAGAGGAGACGTAATCCATAGTTCTCTATGAGATCTGTGGATTACCTTAATGACTGGGTCGTTTTCAGCCCGTAATTTGCGCACTACGTCGCGTAATTACGGACCGAAATACGGCCCATTTTAAGCCGTGTGAACATGGCCTTACTCTGCAATGTGGTGTGGGGCAACTATATTAGGTTTGCAATTTAGCTGAGAAAAATAATTGCAGACTGGTTACAGACCAAAATTTAACAGGTTTGAAATGTTGGTGATAGTCCTGAAAAAAAAAAAATGTCAGTTATAAGCTGTGAATACAACATTGTGATCTTCTTGTCATACTACCAAAGTCACGATGAAGTGAAATTTTCCTTTGAGTGTCTTGTTTCCATTTTCTCTTTTTGAAGACTCCATAGTAATGCCAAGACCATCAAAATTCCACCAGCAAATGTTCAATAAATCCGGCTATCCTGTTGTAGATGTGGTGGTGGATCCCTACCTGGCAGTCCATCTACGACCCCATCAAACAGAAGGGATTCTGTTTCTCTATGAATGTGTAATGGGCATGAGGTAAGAGCTAGATTTGTTAACATTCTGTTCCCTTCTTGTCAGGTTTTGCAGAAAGGATGCAAACTCACTCTATCCTGGTGTGCGTGCAAGATCGGTCAAAAATTGAAGAATCTTGTCGTTAGTCTGTACTCTTCAAAATAATCCTTTCTCTGGGCAGAAGAGGTGTATGTCTTGTGATCTGAAGAGTCCAGCTGTCAATGGACAACAATATATAGCTCCGGTTTGCAGCATCTCTTCACTCAGCTAACAGAGTGGGAACCGAAATGGGGGATCCTTTCTCAGGGTGGCATCTGTTTACCCTAATAGGACATATGAACAGTGGTTCTCCTCTTTAGACAATCCCTAGCTCTGAGAAGGGCCTCTTGAGAATATGTTGAAAACAAAGGGTGATGTATACAATTGAAACCAGCAGTTTACATACACTATATAAAAAGACACATCTGCATGTTTTTGTCACTATCTGACATGAAATCAGAATAAACCTTCCCCATTTTAGGTCAATTAGGAACCAAAATTATTTATATTTGCCACATGCCAGAATAATGAGAGAGAGAATTTTGTAAAGGCATTTGGATTGCCTTCTGCAAAGTCAAAAGTTTCCATACATTTCATTAGTATTTTGTAGCATTGCCCTTAAACTGTATGACTTAGGTCAAATGTTTCGGATCCTTCCACAAGCTTATCATAATAGTTGGTAGGAGTTTTGGCCCAATCCTCCTGACAGAACTGGTGTAACTGAGCCATGTTTGTAGGTCGCTTTGCTCGCACCTGCCCTTTCAGCTTTGCCCGTAACTTTTCAATAGGATTGAGATCAGGGCTTTGTGATGACCACTCCAAAACATTGACTTGTTTTTCCTTAAGCCACTTTGTAACCAGTTTGTGTTCGGGTCATTGTCCATTTGGAAGACCCACTTCTTCCCAAGCTTTAACTTCCTGGCTGATGTCTTGAGATGTTGCTTCAGTATTGCCACATAATCTTCTTTCCTCATGATGATCTCTATTTTGTGACGTGCACCAGTCCCTCCTGCATCAAAACAACCCCAACATGATGCTGCCACCCCCGTGTTTCACAGTTAGGATGGTGTTCTTAGGCTTTCAAGCTTCTCCTTTTTTCCTCCAAAAATAACGATCATCATTATGGCCAAACAGTTATATTTTATTTTCGGCAGACCACAGGACATGTCTCCAGAAATGTAGGTCTTTGTTCCTGTGTGCATTTGCAAACCTTAGTCTGTCTTTTATATGATTCTTTTGGAGTAGTGGCTACTTTCTGGCAGAGTGACTTTCAAGGAAAGTCCCATTTATGTCCCATTTTTTTTGTGGTTTTATTTTTAAGAGTGACTTTCAACCCATGTTGATAAAGTACTCGTTTTACTATGGATAAAGACACAATCTTACCAGCTTCTGCCAGCATCTTCACGAGGTCTTTTGCGTTTGTTCTTGGGTTGATATGCACATGTCGGACCATAGCACGTTCATCTCTGAGACACAGGACCTGTCTCCTTCCTGAGCGGTATGATTGCTGCACATTCCCATCTTGTTTGCAATTGTGTATAATTGTTTGTACAGATGAACGAGGCACCTTCAGGTATTCGGAAATTATACCCAAGCAGGGCCGTTCCTAGGCTAAACTGCACTCAGGGCGAGGTGAAGAATTCCTCTCCCCACCCCCACCCCCCTTTGTAATAATGCGACACATTGCGTCACCATCAACCAAATCTAAAATATACAAAAAGCTTTAACACAGTGTGCTACATATAGAACTTTCAAATAATAGTCATACAGTTACCAAATAACACCGCTACACCAACCAGAATCCCAGGCTAATAGTACCAATGTCGTATGAAGACCACATCTCACCAGCACATAGTGACCGAATAATACCACAACACCATGACCACATATCACCACCATATAGTGACTGACTACCGCAGCACCGTGACCACATATCACCACCATATAGTGACTGACTACCGCAGCACCGTGACCACATATCACCACATAGTGACTGAATAATACAACATACCATTACTGAATACAAACCATTGTACTACAACTAATATTACTGTCAAACAGTGGATACCAATGGTACACAGGCTCTGCAGACATATAATCGATTACAGTAAAGTTACATCCAGGCACTTGCAGGAGACGTCTCTGAAGAGTTGTTCTCTTTCTCTTCTTCATCTGTCTCAGACGCCATGACGACTTATCCTGGCTTCGACTCCTCACAGTAAAATGTACTAAAAAAACATCTTAGACTCCTCACTTTATCATCACTTCTCTACCAATTCCTATCTCTATACAAACTCCCCATCTAGAGCACCTCATATAGTAGCCATGCAATATGCCCCCTGTAGCCAGACAGTAGCCCATGTAGCCAGACAGTAGCCCATGTAGCCAGACAGTAGCCCATGTAGCCAGACAGTAGCCCATGTAGCCAGACAGTAGCCCCCTATACCCAGGTCGTAGTCCCTTGTAGCCAGGTAGATGCCCCTATAACCAGGTAGATGCCACTATAGCCAGATAGTAGCCCCTTATAGCCAGGTAGATGCTCCTGTAGCCAGGTAGATGCTCCTGTAGCCAGGTAGATGCTCCTGTAGCCAGGTAGATGCCCCTGTAGCCAGGAGATGCCCCCCTTGTAGCCAGTAGATGCCCCCCCCTGTAGCCAGTAGATTCCCCCCCTGTAGCCAGTAGATGCCCCCCCCCCTGTAGCCAGTAGATGTCCCCTGTAGCCAGTAGATGCCCCCCCTTGTAGCCAGTAGATGCCGCCGCCCCCCCCTGTAGCCAGTAGATGCCGCCCCCCCCTGTAGCCAGTAGATGCCCCCCCCCCCCTGTAGCCAGTAGATGACCCCCCTGTAGCCAGTATCTGCCCCCCTGTAGCCAGGTGATGCCCCTGTAGCCAATTAGAAAATTTAAAAAAAAGTACTCACCTCGGTCTGCGCGTCCCGATCCGGAGCTACTGAGCGGTGTAAGAGGCGTGACGTCACCACGCCGCTTACCCTGTCACGCAACTCCCAGGACATCCCAGTGTCACAGGGGGCGCGGTGAAAGCCGTGCGCCCCCTGCGACGCTGTGTATGTATCGGTGCTCAATGAGCGCCGACACATACAGGGGAGGAGGCAGGACGGGAACGATCCGTCCCGCCTCCTCCCTGTGCAGCTGCTGACTGATTGCGCGGCTGTTTTACGACAGCCGTGCAGAGTCAGTGGCTGATCTCAATTCGGGCGAGGCGGGCGGCGCCCCTCTTGGGTAAGCGGACCCTCCGTGCCCCGGGCGATCGCCCACCTCGCCCGCCCCTAGGAATGGCCCTGTACCCAAGGATGATTCAGCCTTGTGCAAGTCCACAATTCTCATACTGATATCTTGGCTGATTTCTTTAGACTTTTCCATAATGTTACACACAGAAGCAGTGTGTTTCTGGTGTGCCTCCACAGCTGTATCAGAAGCTTCCAAAGACAGGACATCATAATATGGGCTGTCCCAAATTGTTTAAAGGCATAGTAACTTTTGACTTTGCAGAAAGTAATACAAATGCCTTAAAAAAAATCTCTCACATTATTCTGGCATTTGGCAAATATAAATAATTTTGGTTCCTAATTGACATAAAACGGGGGAAGGTTTATTCTGATTTCATGTCAGATAGTGAGAAAAACCTGCAGATGTGTCTTTTTATATAGTGTGTGTAAACTTCTGGTTTAAACTATATGTACGGGGCTGCTGCAGTATTCTGGCGTCCTTTCAGCCCAAAAACTGGTGCAGCCCTGTTCTCTAGATGTATGAGCAGGCACACTACAAAATTAGACACATTTTATGGCACCCCCCCGGCACTTTGTAATGCATCTGAGATGCAGGGGGCATTCTTGAGGCGTCGCACCACAACAGTATAATACTACACATTTATGACTGGAGGAGGGCAAAACTGGGCCATTACTGCTGGGACAGCCAGACCAAGCTACAAGTGGTTTACCTGAGCCTAAGTTGTCGTAGTGGAACTAGAAAGCACCATATCTATGACCCGCAGTAGAACAGATTCGTACATTCTCACACATTCTACACTGCTTTACAGCTATTTAGAGCTGGCCTCTATGCACCTAGATCATACTTGTCACCCAATGTGTCCCCTTGCTGCAATCTCAAAGCAAATTGCTGTACTGTGGGGAAAGATGGCAGTAAGTGTTCAGTTTCCCTCTAGCGCCACCACAGGGAAAACTAAGCATTACACAATGCCCATTCAAACCACTGATTTGACTGTAACACAGGGTAGAAAAGGGGGAGAGACCATCTTTGTTGTGGCTTTTTCACTCCAAGAAATGAGGATCTTGGAAAGGGGATCGCTTTTATATTTACTTCAAAATTCAATAATGGGTTATAGCAAAGTGAGTTGTTTATGCTGGACTGCCCCTTTCAGTGTTTGTTTTTTTGTATAACAGGGCGAATGGGCGATTTGGCGCTATCCTCGCTGATGAGATGGGCTTAGGCAAAACACTTCAGTGTATCTCTTTGATCTGGACTCTTCTACGCCAAGGTCCATATGGAGGAAAGCCGGTCTTGAAGAAGGCTCTGATTGTCACTCCTGGGAGCCTGGTTAAAAACTGGAGGAAAGAATTTCAGAAGTGGCTGGGAACAGAGAGGATGCGAGTATTTGCGGTTGATCAGGTAATACAATAATTACTGAAATAACGACCTATTTGTAGGGTTTCTTTTACAGTTTTATTGACTTTATGGAACTATGCTCAAGGAGTAACCCATAGCTAATTTTACGTCCAATATCGAGTCATAAAAATGGATTTTCTGAAGTCTAGCCTTGCTGAAAGCATATTTTTGTAATGATTGGAACAAATTTACATCCTAGCTAAAAAGAGAAAAACGACAAAAGCGCTGCATGGATACAAACCATCTACATTGGAACTCTGGCCTAACCTGTGTGTATTTCTTTTTGGTTCCTCACACCATCTCCATACATCTCTGCCTTAATCTCCAGATACCTCCCCTCTTGCAATCTCTGCTCCTCACAGGACCTTCTTCTTTGCTCTCCTCTTATCAGCTCTTCACATAACCGTTTCCAAGACTTCTCCCGTGCTTCCCCCACACTCTGGAACTCACTGCCCCAACACATCAGACTCCCCTCCACCTTCACCAGGTTCAAAAGCAACCTGAAAACCCATTTATTCAGGATTGCCTATAATCTACAATAATCCTGCTGCCACTGTGCTACCCCAAAAACATGTCTGCCCCTCACCTTCTGTCTCTCTCCTCCTCCACAGTAGATTGTAAGCCCTCTGTGCCAGTTGTAAGTCATTAACTGTTTTCATTGTACTTGTTTGACATATGTATGTAACCTCCCTTTTTGAATGTACAGCGCCCTGGAATCAATGGCGCTTTAAAATAAATAATAATAATAAACTGCAGCAGGCGCTTAGCCTAGACTTTGAGCCTTGGTTGATGGTTTGGTCATTGCTATGGCAAGGGCTTACCATTGGCTTTTTGACCATTCAGGCCTACAGTCATGGCCAAAAGTTTTGCGAATGACACAAATATTATATTTTCACATGATCTGTTGCCCTCTGGTTTTTATGTGTGTTTGTCAGATGTTTTTATCACATACAGAAGTACAAGTGCAATCATATTATGATTAACAAAAGCTTTTATTGACAGTTAGAATGAGTTAATGCAGCAAGTCAATATTTGCAGTGTTGACCCTTCTTCTTCAGGACCTCTGCAATTCTCCCTGGCATGCTCTCAATCAACTTCTGGACCAAATCCTGTCTGATAGCAGTCCATTCTTGCACAATCAATGCTTGCATTTTGTCACAATTTGTTGGTTTTTGTTTGTCCACCCGTCTCTTGATGATTGACCACAAGTTCTCAATGGGATTAAGTTCTGGGGAGTTTCCAGGCCATGGACCCAAAATCTCTATGTTTTGTTCCCTGAGCCATTTTAGTTATCACCTTTGCTTTATGGCAAGGTGCTCCATCATGCTGGAAAAGGCATTGTTGATCACCAAACTGCTCTTGGACGGTTGGGAGAAGTTGCTCTTGGAGGACATTCTGGTACCATTCTTTATTCATGGATGTGTTTTTAGGCAAGACTGTTAGAGAGCCGATTCCCTTGGCTGAGAAGCAACCCCACACATGAATGGTTTCTGGATGCTTTACAGTTGGCATGAGACAAGACTGGTGGTATCGCTCACCTTGTCTTCTCCGAACAAGCTGTTTTCCAGATGTTCCAAACATTCGGAAAGGGGATTCATCAGAGAAAATGACTTTACCCCAGTCCTCAGCAGTCCACTCCCTGTACCTTTGGCAGAATATCAGTCTGTCCCTGATGTTTTTTCTGGAGAGAAGTGGCTTCTTTGCTGCCCTCCTTGACACCAGGCCTTGCTCCATGAGTCTCCACCTCACAGTGCGTGCAGATGCACTCACACCTGCCTGCTGCCATTCCTGAGCAAGCTCTGCACTGCTGGTAGCCCGATTCCGAAGCTGAAACACTTTTAAGAGACGGTCCTGGCGCTTGCTGGTCTTTCTTGGGCACCCTGGAGCCTTTTTGGCAACAATGGAACCTCTCTCCTTGAATTCCTTGATGATGCGATAGATTGTTGACTGAGGTGCAATCTTTCTAGCTGCGATACTCTTCCCTGTTAGGCCAGTTTTGTGCAGTGCAATGATGACTGCATGTGTTTCTTTAGAGATAACCATGGTTAACAGAAGAGAAACAATGATGCCAAGCACCAGCCTCCTTTTAAAGTGTCCAGTGGTGTGATTCTTACTTAATCATGACAGAATGATCTCCAGCCCTGTCCTCATCAACACCCACACCTGTGTTAATGGAGCAATCACTGAAACGATGTTAGCTGGTCCTTTTAAGGCAGGCCTGCAATGAAGTGGAAATGTGTTTTGGGGGAAAAAGTTCATTTTCTAGTCAACTATTGACTTTGCAATTAATTGCTGTTAAGCTGATCACTCTTTATAACATTCTGGAGTATATGCAAATTGCCATTATAAAACCTGATGCAGTAGACTTTGTAAAAATTAACATTTGTATCATTCTCAAAACTTTTGGCCATGACTGTAGAGGATTAGGAAATGGCTGGGGGCCCTTTGTCTTTTCAATGAAAACTTGCTGGAGGTTGTATCTAGTTGTACTCTGTGTCATGTTTATGGTTTTTTGTGTTTTTATGTCTTTTTCTCTAGGATCACAAAGTGGAAGAATTCATTGGTTCTCCTTTGTATTCTGTGCTTATTATCAGCTATGAGATGTTGTTACGCTCTCTAGAACAATTACAGACCCTGAGTTTTGAGCTCATTATCTGTGACGAGGGCCATCGACTAAAGAACAGCTCCATAAAAACAACTTCAGCGCTCAGCAGTTTGTCCTGCAGCAGAAGAATCATCCTATCTGGTAGCTTTCTGTCTCTCTGCTTCACCTCAGCTTCGCTGTTCCTCTGCTTTTGTATTAGAGAATGTCTTTGTTAGCAATTTCCTATTTTGTGTGTTTTACTATGATGGCTTATAGGGCAATTCTTGTGATAGAGCAGGGAGGTAAAGCAAATCAGATTCCCTAAGGCTTACTTGTATCCCTCAGCAGGCCCCTGGGTTGTAAGACAGCCTTGTACGTTCCCCAATCTCGGACCCCCAAGATGTATTTTTAATATATAGCTGTCCAGTTCATGTAGATGGACTGGGTCCAGTAGAGTGAAAAAGCATCCAACACCGAAGTGTGCTGCGTGTTTGGCTGCGTTTTTGCTGCAGCGGAAATGCACTCTTTAGTTTTAAATAGGGCGTCTGCTGCGTGAAATGGATCAAGAAATGACATGTCAATTCTCTGAATGGATCCGAAAGACGCATCACAAAGACACATGCAAAATACGCATCGACGATCACTCGTCTGAACGCTGATGCGTGTTTTACATTGAAAGCAATGTAAATCACACTGCACATTGTTAGATGCGTGTTTGGGTCTGTTTTGGGTCTGAAACACAGATCCAAACACACATCTTAGAAACACCATGTGAACATACCGTTAGGCTATGTTCACATGGCTTAAAATGGGACGTATTTCAGTCTGTAATTACGCGCCGTAGTGCGCAAATTACGGCTGGAATACGTCCCGGTCATTACGGTACTCCACAGTTCTCATAGAGAACTATGAATTACGTCTCCTCTCCCTGCTCGGCGAATCCGCCGCGGGGGGAGATAAGTGACATGTCATTTATTAGCGGCGTATACGCGCCACTAGTTATGATAGTCTATGGGCCAGCGAGGTGCTGGCCCCCCGCTCCCGCCCCGCCCCCGTCCACACGGCAAATAGGCCATGTGAACATAGCCTTACTGTACGCCCTGCAATTACGCCGTGTGAACATAGCCTTAGCGGCGCGTATTCGCCGCTAACACTTAACATGCCACTTTTCTCCCGTGCCGTACAATACGATTGTATTGTATGCGCGGGGGGACGACGCATAACCCATAATTGCGGCGCACATTTCGCCGTGTATAATGCGCAATACACACCAAAATAAGCCATGTGAACATACCTTAAAAAGCATTAGCAGGCAAAATCAAATGAGTGCCGCTTCAGAGGATGAGTTCACACAAAGTATTTACGGCACACACTTTTACGCACCATAAACGCGCTCGTTAGCGCAGTTAAAAGCGGATTTGTGGTGCGTACTTCAACACAAATACAATCTGCGCACTGCAAATACCATGTGAACATACCCAAAGTCTTCTCTGAATAAAATCCACATTACTTTGATTTCCTGATTTCCTGGGCTCAACACAGGGCAGTATCCTGTGTGTGGAGACACAGAACTTACCGAGCTTCCTGTCATCATACTGTTGATGTAAAACTTCAGGAAGACCACAGAAAATGTAATGAAAGTAATTTTGGAGAACAGATTATATAGAATTTTTCCTTTTCTAGTGGGCAACCCGTTTAAAAGAAGTATTTACAACAAATTGATTAGCTTCAAACATGTAGGCAAAGATCCATACGATTATTGTGCTCTCCTGTTGAAACCCCTGCATCAGCATTATAATAATAATAAATCTTTATAGCGCCAACATATTACGCAGCACTTTACAATATAGAGGGTATAAGCACAGACAAACCAGACATTACATTATAAAAAGCTAATTACAAATGAGACACGAGGTGTGAGGGCCCTGCTCGCAAGAGCTTACAATCTATTGGGGTGTATGGGTGAAACAAAGGGTGAGAAGTGCTCGGTTTACAATGGACCAGCCATGTTAGATAAATATAGGGCAGTATATATAAAAAATGGATGAACCTGCCACCCAGACCGTACATCTATATACAGATAAGTGCCTGTGGGTGCCAAAGTGCAGGAAGAGATGAATGTGTGACAGAATTTGGGGGATAACAATTAGGGATCTTGATAGGCTTGTCTAAGAAGATTAGTTTTCAAAGCACACTTAAAACTGTGAGGGTTGTGAGTGTGCCTGATCACATGAGGTAACATGTTCCAGAGAACCGGTGCAATACGTGCAAAATCTTGGAGACGGGCATGGGAGGTTCGGATGAGTGAGGTGTGTAATCTTAGGGAAGAGCAGCGCTGTGAAGAGCTTTATGGGTGAGAGTGGTGAGTTTGTTGTATTTTGTACTGGATGGGCAGCCAGTGCAGTGAGTGACACAGGGTAGAGGCATCAGTATAGCAGCTGGAAAGAAAGACAAGCCTGGCTGCTGCATTCAGGACAGATTGAAGACGGGAGAGTTTGCAGAGTGGGAGACCGATAAGCAAGGAGTTGTTACAGTAGTCCAGACGAGAAAGAATAAGAGCAACAATGAGAGTTTGAGTTGTTTCCCCCGTGAGAAAAGGACGGATTCTGGAGATGTTCTTGAGGTGCAGGTGACAGGAGCGGGCAAGGGATTGGATATAGAGGGTGAAGGTCAGATCAGAATCTAGAATAACTCCCAGACAGCGGGCCTGCTGCCTAGGAGCAATAGTAGTACCACACACTGAAACAGAAATAGCAGGGGGGGTGGGTGGGGTTGGTTACTAGATGGCGGAAAGACAAGATGTTCAGTTTTAGTGAGGTTTAGTTTAAGATGGAGAGAAGACATTATGTCCAAGACAGCGGACAGACAGTCACTGGTGTTTTGTAGCAGGGCGGGGGTGAGGTCACGGGAAGAGGTGTATAGTTGAGTGTCATCAGCGTAGAGATGGTACTGGAAGCCAAATCTGCTGATGGTTTGTCCAATGGGGGCTGTGTACAATGAAAAGAGGAGAGGACCAGGAACGGATCCCTATGGAACCCCAACTGTGAGAGGAAGAGGAGAGGAGGTGGAACCCAAAAATGAGACACTGAAGGATCAGTTAGAGAGGTAGGAAGAGAACCAAGAGAGCGGTGTCCTGGAGGCCAATGGCACTGAGCATGCTGAGGAGAAGATGGTGATCAATAGTGTCAAATGCTGCAGAGAGATCCAGAAGAAGCAACAACGAGTATTCGCCCTGAGATTTAGCAGTGAGGCGATCATTGAAGACTTTAGCTAGAGCAGTTTCTGTGGAGTGTAGGGTGTGGAAACTTGATTGTAGAGGATCGAGAAGAGAGTTAGCAGAGAGATAGCGGATAAGGCGAGAGTAGACCAAGCGTTCCAGGAGTTTAGAAGGCAGGTTAGAAACTGGTCTGTAGTTGGCAGAGCAGGATGGGTCCAGAGTGGGCTGTTTTAGTACTGGGGTTATAATCGCGTGTTTGAAGGAGGATGGAAAGATCCCAGTAGAGAGAGAGAGGTTACAGATTGCCGTAAGGTGAGAGAGGACGGGTGGAGAAATAGACTGGACAAGGTGGGAGGGAATGAGGTCACTAGAGCAAGTGGTGGGGCGAGCAGACAGGAGAAGCCTGGATACTTCTTCCTCTGTCGTCGGGTGAAGGGCTGAGAGTAGACTAGAGGACGTGCGGAGAGGGAAAAGATGGGTGTTACTTGGGGTTTGAGATGAGATGTATAGCGGGATACTGTCAATTTTCTCTTTGAAGTGAGTGGCCAGGTCTTCAGCACAGAGGTCAGTGACCGGGGCCTGAGCTTTAGGTCTGAGGAGGGAGTGGAAATGTCAAACAGACGTTTTGGGTTGTTTGGGACAATGCAGGGCAGAGTGGTATGTCCTGAGCATGAATTTATAGTGGAGAAAGTCTGCAGGTAGCTTTGACTTTCTCCACAGACGCTCAGCACACCTGGAACATCGCTGCAGATGGCGAGTCTGAGGTGTGTGCCAAGGCTGCGGGCGTCTGACTCTGGTGGTGCGGTGTGTGAGTGGTGCCAACATGTCCAGGGTGGTTGTGAGAGTTTCATTGTAATGTTTGACAGCCAGGTCAGGACAGAAGAGGGAGGAGATTGGGGGCAGTGAGGACTGTATGGTGTCAATAAGTTCCTGAGTGTTTATAGAGTGGAGATTTCGGAATGGGTGATGGGTAGGTGTGTCCAGAGATGGCTGAGAGTTAGTGATAGTGAAGGAAATAAGGTTGTGATCAGAGAGCAAAAGGAGAGTTGCTAAGATTAGAAATAGAGCAGAGGCGACAGAAGACCAGATCAAGAGAGTTCCCATCCTTGTGAGTTGGAGAGTCTAGAGGCCAAGGGAAGAGGTTAGTGAAAGAAGACAAGAGGCAGAAGGAGACATAGGGTTGTCAATGGGGATGTTGAAATCACCTATGATGAGAGTGGACATTTCAATAGAGAGGAAGTGAGGGAGCCATGCAGCAAAATGATCCAGAAACTGGCGGGGTGAGGCGGGGGGTCTGTACACAACCGCAACTCAGAGGGAAAATGGTTGAAAGAGTCTGAGGGTATGGACCTCAAAGGAGGGGAAAGTGAGTGAGGGTACAGGGGGAATGACCTGGTAAGTGCAGTGTGGAGAGAGAAGTATGCCGACTCCTCCACCCTGTCTGTTCTCAGGTCTGGGGGTGTGGGTGAAGTGAAGTGAATGGGTGAGAGCGTCAAGGGAAGCGCTGTCTGATTGCTGGAGCCAAGTTTCTGTGAGAGCTAGGAGATTGAGGGAGTTAGAGAGCAATAGGTCATTCACAGCAGTAAGTTTATTACAGACGGATCGGGCATTCCACAAAGCACATTTAAATTGTCCCTCTAGGAATAGTAAAGCTGAAATGTCAGTCACTGCTGTAGAACCAACCAGAATCGAAAAAGAAAGCATGAAGCTGGCTGTTAAGAGCAGAATCTGTGAAACAGTCCCATGAAAAAAAAATGTTTTCAGTACTCGGTGTCCAACGGTGATTTATAAATGTTTAAAATTATTAATGATGCTTTCTTTTAGGCACGCCAATTCAGAACGATCTCCAGGAGTTTTATGCATTGATCGACTTTGTAAATCCAGGAATTCTTGGCTCTCTGTCCACTTACCGAAAAATATATGAGGAACCGATCATAAAATCCCGTGAGCCTTCAGCAAATAAAGTAAGTATATTCAGGAGTCAGTCGTTTTCATATAATTTGCATTTACACCAACAATCTTTTACAAGTTTCTATAGAGAGGGGTTGTTACCCAAAAAATAATTGAGGGTCTTACAGGATCTTATTGGTCTCGATCAGGTGGGTTTTGTTCCCACACGTGAAGCGCGTGACAATACATTAAAAACTCTATCAATCATCCAGAACATGAGAGAAGAAGGGGTGACTGGGATGTTGCTTTCACTAGACGCCGAAAAAGCGTTTGATCGAGTCGATTGGTCCTTCCTGCAAGCGGCGCTGAAAAACTTAGGATTGGGACCTCTCATGATACAAAGGATTATGGCCCTGTACCAGAATCCTTGGGCCCAAATCCGGATCAATGGTACTCTATCAGGCCCGGTCCAGATACGCAATGGCACCAGACAGGGTTGCCCCCTCTCACCAATATTATTTGTTTTGGTTATGGAACATCTGTTAAGGGACATTAGGAATAATCCAGACATTCGGGGTGTTGGGGTGGGCGGTATACAGCATAAATGTGCAGCATATGCAGATGACCTCCTATTGTATATCACAAAACCGCTTACCTCACTGCCTAACTTGATGTCCTCCTTGAACTTGTTTGGGGCACTTTCTAATTTTAAAATAAACTTCACAAAATGCACTGCGCTGAGCATAAATCTAGACAAGACCTCGGTGACCTTGCTTAAGAGTGGGTTCCCGTTTAAGTGGGCTGGACATGCCTTCAAATATTTAGGGATTCACATTCCAGCGGATCCCCAAGAAGTGGTCGACCTCAACTTCTCCCCCTTGGTAGGCATTATTACAGCAGACCTGGCGAGATGGAATGCCAAAGAATTTTCCTGGCTGGGAAGAATAAATATAATTAAAATGAATATATTGCCGCGCATCCTGTACCTCTTGCAGACTATACCATGTTTACTGCCCAAAACGTTTTTTTCGATCTGTGGATAAGCTTTTAAGACATTTTATTTGGTCGGGTAGGAAAGCCAGGATCGCGAAGTCGACACTCGTTAAAAAAAGGTGGGACGGAGGGTTGGCCTTGCCGGATGTGAAGGCCTACTATATGGCCACGGTTGCAGTCCGGTTTGTTGACTTTTACCAACATTATGCTACAAAATTGTGGGTGCAGCTTGAGGAAAGAATCTATAACGCTCCCTTATCAAATCTCCCCTGGCTACCACGGTCCTCATTGCCTCGGAAGATATTACAAAAACTTCCCTGGGTGGCAAGGCATACCATTCTTGCGTGGCGCACATATGACTCAGCCGGGGATCTACTCTGCCCGGGAGGCCCGTTGACCCCCATAACGAGTAACCCGTCTCTGGGACTAAGTTGTCCTCCTTGCACAGCTCCTGATGGATGCTTCAAGCGACCGATAGTGTTCGCTGAAGTGCTGGCCGCTCAGGGACTGAAGACTAGAGTGGAGATACAAGACACCCTCCCCTACCTTCGGTTAACCTGGTTTAGTTATCTTCAGATCTCACACTACTACGCCATCAACAAGGAGCCATTGCAACTACATAGGCCGCTACTCCCTGTGGAGGAACTATGTACCCGCAGACCCGCTAGTGGCCACCTCATCTCCAAACTATATGACCTGATTGTGTCATCCCTGTCGACCTCGGTTCCCGCTTATCGAACGAGGTGGGCTACAGAGCTAGGTAGATCCTTTTCTGAAGAAGAGTGGCAAAAAGCAAGTGTACTAGCATATAAGTCCATAGTCTCTTGTAGATTACAAGAACTTAATTTTAAAATACTCTCCCGCTGGTACAGAGTGCCGACACTGCTACACGCTATATACCCCCAGGTATCTGGCGCGTGTTGGAGGTGTGGAAACGCAGAGGGATCTATGTCCCACATCTGGTGGGCATGTCCGACAATTCGAGCCTATTGGGCTAAAGTCCTGCAAATAATTGAACTAGTGACGGGAATTAAATTACAAAATGACCCGACGGTTGTGCTTTTGCAGATTATCCCACTACCTTTACAAGTACTTAAGGGACACATAATTATCTTTATGCTCAGTGCAGCCAAAGCCCTAATACCGCGCTTGTGGAGGTCAACTGAGACACCTTCCATAACCGCATGGTACAACGAACTTACATTTATCCAACGTATGGAGGAGATCCGGGCGGACCATAGCCAGACATTGGATAAATACATGAGCACCTGGTCGAGCTGGTTTACTTTCTGTGGTTCTGCAGAGTTCGAGGAACATATCGAAACATAGAAAATCCGCCTTAGGGACAGGGGTGGGGAGGAACACAGGTTCTGTGGTTAATGTATTCTATCCGGGATCGCCATTCTGTTTCGCAAAGGGACCTCAGTGAGTAATTTTTTGGATGACTCACTTTTACATGGCTCTGTCATCTTGTTTCTTTCTCTTTTTTTTTTTTTTTTTCCCCGATCGGCAATATTTTGTTGGTTCTTTTTGTGTTTAGTGTTTTTCATTGACTACTGACCTTAGCAGGTGTGATATGTAAAATAATGTTTACCTCCGAAGGCTATTTTATGAGGATGTTAACGAGTACATGCTGGATCTTTGGCCCCATGGTCATGAGTCGAGGATGGAGTATTGCTCGTCCGCCTCTAACCAGTGAATTTATTGTATGTACCTTGATATATTCGGGGCTATGCTCCAGTGATTGATTCAGATGAAGGTATTATTTGATATTCAACAGTCTATGATATGTTCATTTTTGCTGTGCTTATGTGATATTTTGTGCCTACACACTTTGCTGATGTGCACTGCATGCTTGTTTCTGAATAAAGCGTTTTGAATATGAAAAAAAAAAAAATAATTGAGATTCATTGGCTTTGCAAATTGTTGAGTAGAATTTTGTTTAAAGCAACTTGAATGCTGCTGTTTTTAGAAGAAAAATGTAATGTAATATTACCCCTTTAAATCTTTAACTACTCAGATGCCATGGTAAACGCAACCACAGCGTCTAAATTAATATACAATTGGGCTGCAGTGAGTTAATGTCCCCATAAAAAGTAAAGAAAAAAGACAAAATTGGGATTTTTTTTTTTTTGTCATTCCACATCCTTGTAGAATTAAAAAAGTATCAAAAACATGCATATGCGCCAAACTGGTACCGTTAAGAATTAGACTGTACCCCACCAAATATGTTTTTCCAAAAATAAGCCCTATCCTGATTTTCACAGATTCTTGGAGCATGCTTTAAATATAAGCCCTACTCCAAAAATAAGCTCTAGTTAGTCAGCGCCTCCTGAGTGATGTCCCTGGTCCCTCCTCCTGGGCAGATCCGTTCCCTAGCCCTGTCCACCCGATAAACAGCCTGTTAGACTGGAGGCTTTGTGGAAACCTCCAGTGTTTTCAGGCTCAAGGACCTGAGATGATGTCACACGACTCGCAGGTCCTCCAGCCCAGGACATAGAGTGCAACGTGTAAGTGAAAGTTCAATGTATACACAGACATACACTCACATTGCACACACACACATTTATAAAATCACTCAAACAATCCCTTATCTTAATGTGTGGCTACTGGGACTTGCTGCAACTTGTAGCTCCCCATCATGCCACACTTTCCAGATAAGGCACTGAAGGAATAGACACACACTCAGTGGTTTTTGACTATTTGTTTATGTATTGTATATATGTGTGTGTATATGTATGTGTGTGTATATATATTTATTAGGTACACCTGTCCAACTGCTCATTAACACTTAATTTCTAATCAGCCAATCACATGGCGGCAACTCAGTGCATTTAGGCATGTAGACATGGTCAAGACAATCTCCTGCAGTTCAAACCGAGCATCAGTAATGGGGAAGAAAGTGTGATTTGAGTGCCTTTGAACGTGGCATGGTTGTTGGTGCCAGAAGGGCTGGTCTGAGTATTTCAGAAACTGCTGATCTCCTGGGATTTTCACGCACAACCATCTCTAGGGTTTACAGAGAATGGTCCGAAAAAGAAAAAACATCCAGTGAGCGGCAGTCCTGTGGGCGGAAATGCCTTGTTGATGCCAGAGGTCAAAGGAGAATGGGCAGACTGGTTCGAGCTGATAGAAAGGCAACAGTGACTCAAATAGCCACCCGTTACAACCAAGGTAGGCAGAAGAGCATCTCTGAACGCACAGTACGGCGAACTTTGAGGCAGATGGGCTACAGCAGCAGAAGACCACACCGGGTGCCACTCTTTTCAGCTAAGAACAGGAAACTGAGGCTCCAATTTGCCCAAGCTCATCGAAATTGGACAGTAGAAGATTGGAAAAACGTTGCCTGGTCTGATGAGTCTCGATTTCTGCTGCGACATTCGGATGGTAGGGTCAGAATTTGGCGTCAACAACATGAAAGCATGGATCCATCCTGCCTTGTATCAACGGTTCAGGCTGGTGGTGGTGGTGTCATGGTGTGGGGAATATTTTCTTGGCACTCTTTGGGCCCCTTGGTACCAATTGAGCATCGTTGCAACACTTTGTGGAATCTATGCCACGAAGAATTGAGGCAGTTCTGAAGGCAAAAGGGGGTCCAACCCGTTACTAGCATGGTGTACCTAATAAAGTGGCCGGTGAGTGTACATACACACACACTCCATGGTTTTTGACTATAGGATATGTACTGGGTATATATATACACTCCATGGTTTTTGACTATAGGATATGTACTGGGTATATATATATACCCAGTACATATCCTATAGTCAAAAACCATGGAGAGTGTGTGTATGTACACACTGGTACTTGTAGTTCCGGAACTAAGGGCCACATGTATGACTTTCTTTGTTGCCCATAGCAACCGATCAGAGTTCCACTTTCATTTTTCCAGAGCACTATATGAAATGAAATGGGAGATCTGATTGGTTGCTGAAAGTCTTACACCTAGACAGTTTTCATACATGTCCCAGCATGCAATGTCTGCATCCGTCGTGTTTAAAAAAAAAAAAAAGCCCTTCCCCAAAAGTAAGCCTTAGTCCTTTTTTGGGAAATGAAAGTAATATTGGACCCTGTCTTATTTTTGGAAAAACATTGTATCACAAAGCTCTATCAGAAAAGAAATAAACAATTTTTCATCAGTGTTTTTTTTATTTTTTATTTGGTATCGCCAGGATCGTTCCAAACTGCAGAATTCAGATAGCAGTTCATTTGTATCGGTCAGTGAACTGCATTTTTTTGTGTGTTTTCTCATACAATTTATGGTAAAGTCAATGGTACCATTAAAAGTACATTGTTTTCTGCAAAATAAAGTCATCACATGTTTATGTAGAAAAAAATAAGGTAATTTCCTTTGGAAGGCGAGGAGCAAAAACAAAATCCCAAAAAATAGGCTGGTCCTTTAAAGCACTGTTCTCACCATGCTAATTCACAAAGCCTGCTCTTCCCAACTGGTTTCGGGATCACACTTCCTGGTCAGGCTGTAGGTGGGTCTACAGCAATGATTGGCATATTAGCTCTTTTCTACTAGCTGAGCCTGTTACAGGGAAATGAGTGCAGGAGGTTTGTAAACTGTAGTGCACAAAGCTACAGGACTCTAAAGGGTTAAAGCTTTTCAGTAACCTAGATAAACAAGCTCCTGTGTTGGAGAGAACACACAGCAGGGCGTGACATCACTAAGGTTGGAAATAGCAGCTGGAGCAATGAGAGCAGGGAAAATGGCTGGTGACCTAGGGGAGTTTATGTAAACAAGCAGGAGATAAAAATCACCGACAAAGCAAAATCAGAACCGCAATGTATTTGGCAATAGTCTTTATTTGCGTTTGTCAACATGTTTGAAGCTAATCAATGTGGTCAGAATGCAATTGTAAGTAGATTATATTTCTAGTTTACTTAAAATGACCTTTTCGATCTTATTACATTTCTAGGAAGAAAAAAAATTAGGAGAGGAAAGAGCCACAGAACTCGGACGCTTAACAGGTCTATTTGTTCTCCGAAGAACCCAGGAGGTTATTAATAAATTTCTCCCTCCTAAAATTGAAAGCATTGTTTTCTGCAAACCCTCTGTGTTCCAACTTGATCTGTACAAAATGCTCCTCGGCTCTCGTCTTGTTCGATGTTGTTTGCAAGGCTCAGGGGAGAGTAGTCCTCATCTCGTGTGCATTGGGGCACTGAAGAAACTGTGTAACCACCCTTGTCTGCTATATAAAACCATCCAGGTCAGTGTGGAATGTACAGGCTGTATATATGGTATATATTTTTGTATGTTATTGTATTTCAACCACTGCAGAAAACCCTATTTCTGAGTAGGGTCTATTTTAATAAGCTAATTACTAAAGGTATGTTCACGTGTCAGATTTGGATACTGATTCAGGGGGCGGATTCAGCCCTGAATCTGCCTTAGAATCAGTGTCCAACCCGATGGTAAACAGACCTTCATTATACCCTGATATTTTATTTTACTATAAGCGATGACAAAAAAATTTTTTGACAGAACGAAATTTAGTGTCTTCTCCTTATCTGAATTCTGTAAGCTCAGAATTTCTTACAAGGAAACGGGTGTTTTGGTGCTGACACTTTGTGAACGTACCCTAAGCATTCCCTTATTGAGAATCCCAGGGAGCAGCTGTAATTCATGGGGAAACCTGGCAGCAAGTGTCCAGTAGTCCTGCAATGCCACCATAGGGGAAATAAAGTATTAAATAGTGTTCCTTTATACAAATGGACTGTCTGTAATGTTGGACAGGACAGGTCCTACAGAGGAAGAGAGAGACTTTCTGTAGCCTTTATACAGTACATTTTGGCCAAGAGACAAGGTTGAACTCACCCCTATTAACTCCGATATCACTAATAGGTTTTATGGACAACACATTTAATAGTAGTCACAGCAGTTGTGCCCTCTGTTGACTGAATTATACACCAGAATTCATTCTGACACTCTAATGTGTGCATGGGCTCCTGTTCGCCCAGTGAAGACTAAACGAGTCTCTTTTTGATCGCTAGTGGGCTGGTATACTTCAATATACCCTTTCTTCTAGCAGTGTCCAATAGGACAGTCTACTGCACTATGCCATACTGATTCATTCAGGCTCAGTCTGGGTCATAAAGGGCAGTGTAATGCACCGATGTGACGCTAGTTATGGTGGATGCCTGGGCATGATGGGTCTGGGGCTGCTTTTTAGAAATAGAAGCAGAAAGCAAGACACTTGCAATTGTGTATAGTAGCTGTAGGGTGGTAATCCCCAAGAATCATCTAAAATGGCAGACCTTAAAAAATCAACTCCACTGGTGGGCCCCAGGCAGCCCAGTCTGACACTGGAGACCTCCCAACAAAATTCTGTACAGCACATTATAGGTTTTAAGTCTGGATGTGGCATATGCACATTGCATTTCTATATAGTGGCGTACATCAGATGTATATGTCTGGAAATACTCCAGATACATGCCTTCAGCAGCCAATGCATCTCCCGGCCTTCAATAGAAGGTGTACATAGGAAGAGCCTTCTACCATCTGAACCGAGTCAAAGCTGTATATGAGCGGCCTATTCTGGACTGTTGAATATTTTTCCTAAATGGATTCCAGCTATAGAAATAGTGTAAGGAGGAGCACATGGGGGTTATTATTAGCTGCTGTGTTCTCTGTTCTTGCTTTTCCCACGACAGGTAGTGCCTCCATATGTTCAGACATTGCATGTAGGGCAGATCTCACTGCTAGGGCTGCTTTTCCTAGTTGCTATGATTATTGGTTTTCTCCTGCAGTGGTATATTAAAAAAAAAAAAGTGCATGTCTATTGACTGAAAGCTTGATGAGTGAGTTCAGGCTACTTGCATAAAGTAAAAAAAAAACAGTTGTCAGTCCATACAGTCATTTGCTGTCAGAGTCGAAATTCTATTTTTATGGTAAATACTCCAACCAGTTATTTTCATTCTTCTTACAGGAGAAAAGCAGCAATGTGGACTGCGAAGAGCAGAGCTTCTATAAAGCATTAGCTGAACTCTTCCCCTGTGATTATAGCACAAATACAGTTTCTGAGTCGGAGTCTGGAAAACTGCAGGTTTTAGCAAAATTATTGTTCGCTATAAAAGAGCACAGTGCTGCGGAGAGGTGAGTGCTTTACGGTGCAATAATGAATTATTGAAGGAGACTTAACAGAACCACCATATTAAAGATCATTCAGTGTCTGATAAAAATGTGAAAAACGCTGTATTCTTTATTCATCATGTTTACTTAGATGCAATTGCTGGGAAGGTCCAAAGCCTGAGGCGGCACTAATTAAAAATGTTACTACAACCACATGTCCCCCTTTTCGGTTTCTGTCATGTTGAGTTATCTTGGATACTCCAGGTTCACTCTAGGATGTACATATTGTTGTGGATTATAATTTATATCTACTCAAGGTCTCCATAATAACACTACACTTGTCAAAAATCAGATTGGTAATTAGCAGAGCGCTGGCTATTTCAGTTCCCAAGAGTTGCGAAGCAGGAGCGGGGAGAGGTGAGTACAGACGTCGGGGAATGGGGGCACAAGCGCGACCACGGTTTGGAGTGCCTTCATGACACTGGCACAACATTTCATTATGGTTGAGGTCTGTACTTTGTTTCGGCCATTGCAGTACATTTATTTTTTTTTTCAACCACCCAGTTGTAGTTTTGCATAAGTTCTTGAGATCGGTGTCCTGTTGCATGACTCAGTTTCGGCCAAGCTTTAGTTGTTGGATGAATGGCTTCACAGACTCTAGAATACTTTAGCATACAGCGAACTCCATAGACGACTCAATGACTTCAAGGTGCCCAGGTCCTGTGGGTGCAAAACAAATTAAAATGATCACCTCTCCACCCCCTTTATTGACAGTAAATACTTTGCATTATTGCCAAAAATATCTACTTTAGTCTCGCCTGTCCAAAGTATATAGTTTTAGAAGTTTTGTAGTTTGTTCAGATGCAACTATGAAAACTTATAGGACCACTATTAGAAAAGGCTTTCAGGTACACTGTAATACCAGTAACTTTGCTTACCTGCAGCTGCATTCAGGATTTCTGGCTGATGCAAGTCTCAGATTGGATTACTTGCATTCTGATAAGCTGAGAAACACTGTGCTTTTGAACTTGACAGCACGTCTGTTTTAATATAGATTCCTATGAGACTGACTTTGAACCTAATGTTGACACAACCATGCTGTGTGTTTCAGCAACTCAGAATGCAGGTCAGCTCTTGGGGTTTTTACAGTTTCTCTGAGCATTGCATGTTTCATCTTTGGGGTCAATTTGCCAGGACATCTTGCAAAGTTTGTTACCTGTCTTGAATGTTTTCAGCGTATGAATAATCTTAGTCACTGTAAAATGATGGGCTTTAAATTGTTTGGAAATGGCATTATAAACCTATTCAGGTTGATGCGTGCCTGAAATTGCTTCTCTAAGATCACTGCTGATATCTTTCCTACTTGCATTGTGTTAACACATGCCCAAATGCAAGCTATTACAACTGCTGCTTTCACAGAGGTGGTCACACTTGCTGATGATCAATTAATCAACTCCGTTTGATTAGCAACACCTAGCTGCTAGTAATTTCTATTGAAGCAGTAAGGGTGGTTTCACACAGCGCAGTTTAAACTGCGCTCCAATTAAGCTGCCTTTATTACCAGCAAGCTTCTTTCAATTGTCTAAATTGTTCAGAAAGGTGTTTCAAGTAAGTGATCAATTACTGTGCCTGAAGTCTTGTGGATTACAAACACACTAATTGGTTACTCACTCTCCAAGCAGTTTAGCTAGGTGAAAAAAGCTTGCTGATAATAAAGGCAGGTTAATTGGACGCAGTTAAAACTGCAGCAAAACTGCGCTGTGTGAAAGCCCCATAAGGATCTGCTTAATTTTTCAAACACTTTTTCTGCATTTTGATTTTTTTGTTTAACAATTAAGAATCTGTGTGTTGCTTTTAACCAAGGTTGAAGTTCCCTAATATTAGGACCTTCTAAGGACCAGACGAGGAGGTGGTAAAGACTTGGCTTGACCAAAAGAATGGAATCAAAGGTTATCGTGAGGCAGTAGAGTTCTGCTAAAATTGACTGGTTTAAACATATCAGATTAACCTGTGGATTAATGTGTCTTGCAGGGTGGTTCTGGTCTCCAACTATACTCAGACCTTGAATGTACTACAAGACTTGTGCAAGCGGTATGGATATAAGTGCACTAGACTGGACGGACAGACACCGGTCACACACAGGCAGCAAATTGTGGACGGGTTTAACAGCAAATATTCATCAGACTTCATCTTCCTACTCAGCTCCAAAGCCGGCGGTGTGGGACTGAACCTGATCGGAGCGTGCCATTTAATTCTATATGACATTGACTGGAATCCAGCTAATGACATTCAGGTTTGTACATTTCCAATATTTCTGCCACCACCTGATTTTCTTGTGAGCTGTTATATTTCAGTAGTTTTTCTTCACTTCTAATTTGTGGTGGTGGTGGTGTTGTGTTTTTTTTTTTTTTAAAGAGTGGATTCACATATTCACCTTTTTAGATGCAGTTTTTGAAGCCAACACCAAATTTAGATTACATGGAAGGACACCTACCATTTTTCCCCGAAAATAACACAGCATCTTATATTAATTTTTGCTCCTCAAGATGCACTATGTCTTATTTTTGGGGGATGTCTTTTTTTCCCCTAAATAAATTTAAAGCATGCTATCAGTGGGGTTGTACATATATATCAGAGTTTAGAGTCACAAACCAAGGGGATATATTATTAAAGGACATTTTAGGCCCGCTGCAGTGTTACTCAAAGGGGCAAATGTGACATCCCGGGGGACTTGTAGAACTTAAAGCCCCACATGCCCCACCCTCCGTGAATTTGGGGTTGGTCCTTCATTTGCCTGTTCCCCCCCCCCTTTTCCCCTTATTACTTAAATGTGCTTTTTGTCTCCTTCCTGGGATGTTTGGGACCTGTGGTGACTCATCCCATGCCCCTCCCTGCCAAAGGCCCCTTAAACACTCAGGTGCTACAACAAAATGTCCCAGGGCCCATTTCTTGGAACACCCCCCCCCCCTCCCCCCCATTCTCTTCCCCCAACAAGGGTGGGGCCCCCTGGTATGGGAGTGCAGGGGATTCTGCTTTTCGTATTTTCGGGGGGGCCTTTATTTGGGAATTCAACAAAATCTTGCTATTCTTCTTTCGGGGTAGTTTTATTTTCGGGGAAAAAGGTAATTAATAAAACAGTGCCCAATTTTTTTTCCTTTTTTGGTTTTTTTGTTTCAAAACTTTTTTTAAAAAAGCTAAAGGTGTAAATGCAGCTTAGGGTACGCACAACTCAAAAACATATTGAACGCCTACGGAGGAGTGGGAAAGGGGAAAGCTGTGTTTAAAAAATGTCATTGGGGGTTTTTATGCATCCAGGTCAGGGATAGCTTTTAGTCCCAGTTTGCTGGGTCCCCTTCAATTTCTAAGAAAGGCCTGTTAATTTTACTTCCCTTCATGGTATTTGACTAATAATTTTTCTAAAGGGGTCACTGGTTAACAATCAAGTTATTTCAGCACCTCACAGCCACACTGTATTCAGGCAGGGGTTGGTGAGAGAGTTGTACCAGAGACAAGGCCAGATGATTTCATTATCTCCGCAAAGGAACAATTTGTTGCTTTACAGGAATTCTAAAGGCTACGTATACATGGTGTATCTTTATCGTCAGATAGACAGCAATGAAAAATCCGTGCTGCAGTCTACACAGCATGGATTTTTTTACCGGCGGATTTGAAATCCGGCGGAAAATACAACATGTATATTCCGCAGGATTCTGCTTGGATTTGCTTTTGGCCTCGTGCATTGAATATACAGGGCCGACGGCAAATCGGAAAACCGACCGTGGTTCTGCGCAAATTTTTCGAGGTAAAAATGCCAGGGAAATTTTGGGCCAAAAATTTTGACATTCCGATAGACTTAGCCTACATAGCAAATGTGCTTTTATGAAACAAGTGTTCTAAATTTTAAAATTTCCTAATCTTTGCGCTTTTTCATGTATTTGGTTTCATATAATTCTGTCATGAGATGTCACTATTCTACAACCCTTGAAATTCTGATTGCCGAAAGAGCGAAGGATACAGCATACACTTCCAGCAAGCCTGATTATCCTGATTATCTCCTTTTTGCCCCGCTACCAATCGGTTTTCGACCCCCCCAAAATTTACCGAAACCGCCCAAACCAAAGTCACTAAGCCCCTATAACTGTAAAGCCTCATGCCCTACTCTGTCTCCTCCTTTTAGCCCTGTCCCCCTGCCTTTGACCTGTCGCCATTCCCTCCTGCTCAATCCTCTCCCCCCTGGGCATCAAGACTTGGCCCTTTCCTGATCTCCTCGTACCTCACTGATCGGCACTTCAGTCTCTCAATTCTCGCTCCACCTTCCTCCACCCGGTCTCTCTTTTGGGTGTCCCCCAGGGGTCAGTCCTGGGTCCACTACTTTCTATTCTACACTATTGCTGGTCATTCATTAGCCTCACTATGCTTTCATTACCACCTGTATGCTGATTGATACGCAACCTACAGCTCCGGCAGATGTACTAATTTGCACAACACCTCCCGGAGCCTTGATGTTTCCCTAAAATTTCATCCTTCTTCTTCCTCACTCTCCAAAGCGGCTGGGGAGAACGTCGGAGAAAATCAGAAACTGGAATCATCTTCCACCTCAATTTACCCCTGCCCCTGATTTCTATTACAGCACGTTACACTTTCACTAGTTTCCCTACAAGTGGGGGTGTTGGGTTTGTTTTTTTTAAATCCTATTACCTTTTAAATCATTTCAAAACCCCGAACTTTACCAACCCTCGCCCCTGACTGCCTTTTAAGCCCTCCACACTGAAAAAAACATTCTCGCATGCTCATTCTAAACTTAAGTTTGACACAAACAAAAATTTTATTGGTCCATGCATGGTGCATCCCCAAATTCTACCGCCTAGACAAACCCCTGCAACCATCCTGTCTTGTGGGCCGTCCCAGCTCTGTCCCCCCCTCTTCCCCCTCCAAATTCCGGGATTTACCTTACATCTCTGCTCCGCCAGCCCTTTAAAAAGTCCACCTTTTCCTACCTCGGGCACCCTCTCCCCCCTCCCCTTTTTTGCCAATCCCTTTTTCCAGCTGTGATTCCCTATTGTATTCAGTGCGAATTCATTTCACTATTCTACTAAAACATGGAAAATAAAACAATGCTTTTTTCCATGATTTTCCTTCATACAACTTTTATCTAAACTATTTCCCAGGTATCTCCTCCTCACAAGCAATTGACGCCTCTGACATAGGAAAACCTTCTCTATGTCAGCTTATTCAGTTCCTCACACAACAATTTGCTGGTCCTAAAGAGTTTTCTAAGCAGCCCTGTGAATTTTACTTACCATTCTAGGAGACTATAATGTTCCTCAAGCCATCAACATTTTCGCACTCACACCACACATATTCAAAAGGTACCATGAAAACCAATTTTCTTCCCCAGGCTTGTTTTACAACCTTCTAACTATACTTTTTCACAAAACCTTCCCCTCCATACATGTTTTTTGGCCACCCGGAAAATACCTGTATTTCCCAGCCGTTCTTCCTCGTGCATTGATAAAGGGCCCCCCCAAAACCGGAGGGTTCTCGCAATACCTCTGTCATGCCAAATTTGGCCATTTGTTGCATATCTTTGTACACTTCGTTGTGAACATATGTATTTATATTCTAACTGCAGCTTCGATGACAGCGTTCCCTTGGTAGAGGGTCACTTTTAAACCTAAATTTACAAAAGCAATGAATACAGTAAATAAAATTATCACTTGTGCTGCTTGCTCTCTATCAGGTTTATGTTGCCTTTAACTGCATTGAAAGAAATTCCCTTGGAGTCACTTTAGGGAACACTGCAGGCAAAGAGTAGACATTTGTTACACCTAGTACAAGGCCTGGTAGAGATTTTATATATATCTCTGTAGAAAGATACAATTCTGACGTCAATATGAATAAGTAAAATTTGTCTTTTCTGCAGGCAATGGCTCGTGTATGGCGAGATGGTCAACAGCGTACTGTACATATATACAGGCTCCTGACCACAGGTAAAAATGACTAATTATGCACGAATATTTAGACAAGTAAAGAGTATGTGTGTGTGTGTATACAGTGGAGCAACTCATAGTGTATAAGTCTCTACACACCCACTTGGTTCCTCTCTCTTTTTTTTTTTTAACCATAAACTTTTTATTGGTCAGATATAAAGTAGTACAAACAGAATACAGTATATGTCATTGTAAAACCAAATTTCAACTTTTATCCCCAAAACACAACCCAGCCCACCTCCCAAATTGGTTCCTCTCTCTGAGGAATGTCAACCCTTTCGAGCTAAGCCTAAAGTCTGTCACCGAGCCACCATCTGTTCTTCTCTGCACTGATGAGGGGCAAACACTATGAAACCATTCTCTGCAGATGAATATCTGGTTAATCCCGTTTAGACTGAAAGGCTCAGTAAGACAGATGGGAGTTGCGGAAGTGCAGAGTGCTAGCTCTTTGCCCATAAGCTTTTTAGAATATGTATATACACAAGCGTACACACATCATTGAAATCAACGGCCTAATATTGAGCAGCTTCATCACTTAGATCTCTCTGGAAACGTGCCAGACTGATGATGGAGCTGTTCTGCAAATGTTTTTTTTTATAAGATTAACCCCTTAGAAGCACATGACGTATGGGTCCATCATGGTGCCGGTAAGGTCCTATATAACGGGCTTACTTAGTCCTCTACATAGGAGGTGGGTGTCAGCTGCTTATTGCAGCTTATAGAGAGTGGAGTCGGCTCCACTTCCTGCTGTTTAACCCTTTAAAGGCTGCTGCGATTATGGCCGTGCCATATAAATGATTGAGAAACGGTACCGCACGAGATCGAGGGGTGCTGATCTGTTATCATGGCAGCTGGAAGCCTAATGAATCCTCCTACAACCGCAATGTTTAGTTTCATCGCGACCCTAGAGGGACTCAATATACATGTAAAAAAAATTAAGGTAAAATCACCCCCATTTTTCCATTTTACAAATAAAAATAGAACAAAGCTACACATAATTAGTCTCATCCCCTCTGTAAAAGTCTGATCTATTAATAGAACATCATTTATCCTGTACGCTGAAAACCGTATGCTGAAGAAAAAAAAAATCCAAACAGCAAAATTGTGTGTTTTTTGTGGTCGTTTCACATCCCCTAAAATGTAAGTAAAAAGTGATCAAAAAGTATCATGTATCCCAAAATGGTACCAATAAAAAGTACACTCCAGCATGGAAAAGGTACAGCCCTATGCAGATCCATATCTAGAAGTACAAAAAAGTTATTTGTCACATATAATGGCGCTATAGAGCAAATTTAAGGCAGAGGATGTTTTTATGTTTTTAACAGTACTAAAACCTAACGAAAACCCTACATGTTTGTATTGCTGGAATTATAACAACCTGCACAATACAGAGAACACATCATTTACACCAAAGAGTGATCGCTGTAAAAACAAAACCACCACAAACATGGAGCAAGTACGTGTTTTTTATTTCATAATTAACCCACTCAGAAATTGTTGGGGGGGTTTCCAGCATATTCTATGATGCGGTCAATGGCCGTTTTAAAAATTATATATTGTCCCACAAATAAAAACAAGAAAAAACAGAAAAAAAAAACTCTGGTCTGTTTAGGTCTGTAAAAAAGTTAGACCTCTTAGAAGGCAGGAAGGAAAAAAACAAGGCATTGTATTATTATGACTGGATGTCATGATGGGGTTAAATAAAATTTGAGTTTTAAACATACTCCCTTTTTATGAAGACTCATTCTGGTCAGTGATCTGATGCGCATTTCCGTGTATCGGTGCATACACATTTGTGTGGACTGCCATCTTCATACATGTAGGTAAGTTGTATGTTAATTTCCTTTTGTGTTACTCTATACCCAGTTCTGACCCGTCGAAGCCTCTGGAGGGGACCTGTGGTATCTGGCACCAGGGCATTAGCAGTAGATCCATTAAAGGGATTGTATCATTTCATTAAATGGTCTTCAGAATAAAGGGGCAGTGAAAACAAGCAACTTTCCAATTGGATGTCCTTTGCAAAGCTGTCTTGTTTTCACAGGATCCCTTATCTTCGTTTTCTGTAAACACAGTTCCCCAGTGCCGGTCTGATTCCACCTCCTTTCATTTCATTGGCTGACGGCTCTACTAATTTACATTCTGTTCGGCCCCCGGTCGTATTCACGGGAGCGAGCATTCCTGCCTCTCTTGCTCAGAATAAGGGACCGGCAACAATTTCACTCTATACAGCCACCAGCTCTACAGTAATACGGGCAGCGCTTCTACAACAAAACAGCAAATTTGCCTCGTGCCAAATGCCCTGTTTTAAAGGGGGCCGGGCAAAAATTTCACTCTATACAGCTACACCCCCTTTTTTGACATTGAGCTGTTCTACAATCAAAAACAGCAAATTGTCCAGGTGCCTTGTGAAAAACATAAAAGGGATACGGATTGTGCTCGGGATGATTCATAGAAACTGGTTTCAACTGTAAAAATCCCCCAGCTGGAGAGGAGAAGAATCGTCCTAGTTTCATAGAAGCTGTCTAGACTAATTCAGCCTGTGGTATGTAAACGCTCTTACAAAATAAGACTCATAGGGAAACAGTGACTGTGGACTCAGAGAGGGGGGGGGGCACCAACTGGGGACGAGCAAACAGTGAAGGGGGAGTTTCATCCCCCTTCTTAAAAAACACCCAACTGGGAGGGGAAGAAACGCCCCGGTTTTCAGAAAAAGAATCAAGCTACAAGAAACCCAACTGATGAACGATACATCCCCTTTAATCTTGAAAGTTGGGGGGCGACTCTGGATCAGATTTGTTTTTGGTTTCCCAGCATCTTCCACGGATGTACAGTCAGTTTGAGATTTTTTGGAATTTGGAGGGATAGTCATGTTCCTTAAACCGTTTCGGAAGATCTTTCGCTGTCGGTCAAAGGCACATTATTCTGCTCAAAAGAGGCCACTATGAAAGGGTGGACTTGGTCAGTACAATATTTAAATAGGTAGCACATGTCAAATTGACATCCATATAAATTCATGGAGCAAAGGTTTCCCAGCAGAACACTGTCCAGAGCACAAAAACTGCTTGTCCCCCTCCCAAGTGCTGCTTCCCCGGTAAGTAACACACATGCCCCCACCTCCACTAAGTAAAAGAAAATTTAAAATTTTCCACATAGGGCCCCCCTTCCCTTGCAAAAGGGCCATTTCTGATTCTCACAACTTTTAAAGGAGTTTTTCCCTGAGGGCGGGGGTCACTTGGACACGCTGGTCTAGGACTTTGCAGGTCCATACAGAGTAGGATGTAATACACTTTGTTCTGACATCTTTCTATCATAGCCAGCAACACATTTTTGTGCTGTTTGCCTCAGTTGTCTTCTGTAGGGCGGAACGTGGGTAGCCCATTGTTTTTCCAGGCTTCAGTGACCAGGGGCCCCTTTAAATTTCTTCAGATCTTGGCTGACCTTCTCCTAACACTTTTAGTAGGTAGGAACACCCCACAAGACTTGCCGTTTTAGATGTGTTCTGACCCAGTTGTCTAGCTGTCAGTTTAGCCTTTATGGCTCACCGTACACATATTTCCTGCTTTTAACATATAAACGTCAATCTGTGTTCACTTGGTCTAAATATTCCCCCCCTTTACTTTTTTTTTCAAGAAACGGGTTTTTTCACTCATCAGTCGGTGGTTTTATTTAATACTAAGTCCAATCATTAAATAGATTTTCTCTATGCAGTTTCACAGTCACAGCCAGCTTTTTTTTTACATGCTTTCTTGTGGGTGGTTCCATAGCAGGAAAGCATATTTATTTCTCTGTAACACTGACTGTTATCTTCAAAAACAAAGCACCCCCTTAGGAGGGAAAACAATTACTGCCCAAGGAGCTCTGACCATGGGGATGTCGCTCTCAAGCCAATCAAGGCGATTTATGGTCAGGAACCATAGAAACCTTGGGGCACTCAGAGCAGATAAAATCTCTCTGACTCCTGACAAAAGTACAATAAAAAAGGACCGATGTATTGGAAAAAGTTTTCCTTACCCTGTTCCCTGCATGTTAAACTTATATTTTGCAGTGAGAAAACCACTTTAAGCATTAATGTGTTGGATATCACTGTGTGTATGCATCTGTCCAGCAGTTTTTTTTTTTTAGAATTAAAAATTAAAGTCTGGTAGCGCTAAGCCCGCTTTTTCCTTTTTCCTTGTCAGGACATCTCTTGAAACTCTCGGTCTCTTTGTTACCCACACAAAGCGCCGTATCATTCATTCAGTCCGGGAAAAATGAGTTGGGTAACCTAATTTGGGAGGGTCGGAATAATTATAGGGGCGCGGCAGGAATTCCCCATTTTGACAATTTTATCCTTCCTACCACAAAAAAGTCTCCTTCCCCCACTAGCCAAATCCCCTTAAACTCCAGCAAGCAAGCAAAATTTAAGTAAAAAAGTTCGTTTTATAGTTGCTTGCAATCTGAACCCCTAAAATAATGAAAGATTCACCTACCCATCGAAGGGGGACGGGTTTCCAAAGAGGCCACAAACCCGGGGGGTGCAAGGTAATATTTGTGCCATGCTTTTGGGAAAAATTCACCTTAAAATTGCTAAGGTTTCCATAGAATTTAGGAGTCCATCAGGGGCACAGCGAGGTCTCAGGGCCCGTGATATAAATAAGCAGATCATCCGCAAATGTCGCACTTTTGGTACCATTTCCCCCTTTAATCCCTTAATTCCCCCCGACCCCCTAAGGCTGTAAGAGGATTCCCTGGGAAAACCCCATAGAGGGGCGGGAAAGGGGACATCCCTGCCTCTGGGCCCTTGTTAATACAGAACGGGTCAAAAAGGCCCCATTGATTTTTTTAAATCGCCCTTGGGGATTTGTACAAAACAAAAATTTTTGAAAATTTCTGTGCCCAACCAACGCCAGGGGCCCATCTCAAAAGTGCCCAAACACCCGTCGAGCGCTTTTTCCGCGCAACGAAAGTAGCATTTGGGGAGTGTGGTCTCTGCACATGTAATAAGGGAACACTTCAAAGTGTTGCTCGGGGCCTCTCTTCCAAACCCCGAACCCTACCTAAAAAGTGTTTATTAAGTCCGGCAAGATAGGTTTTTTAACTGAAACGCTGCATTTTGCATACAATTTAGTGTCCACGTTAGGGAAATATGGGTCTATAACTGGTACAGGCCAAAAGGGGCCTTTCCCGGGTTCGGATCATGGGAAAAGGGCCCGCAGGGAACGGAAGGAACGGCGCGTAGGTGACACCCTGTTAAAAGAGCCACATTGGCCGACAATTTATCCTTTAGGAGTTTTAAATTTACTGAAAGCCCCCTGGGCCTGGGCTTTTTTTCCCAGGGGAATGCTGAATTGCCCCGGCTAAACCCCTTTGTGTAAATGGACCTCCAGCCCCTATCTGATAGGGGCAATTTCCGGAAGGATGCCGAGTAAAATGCATCCAGGTCCTTTCGAGGGGATTACCCGACAGAACAGTCGGAGGCAGGTTTTTAGAGGGGGTTTAAGTGATCAGGAACTATTTTAGTATGTCCAGTTTGGGGAACGATTCCCCTTTTTTGGGTTTTTAAAAGCTGGGACTATAGGAGGATCTCTTTCTCTCAGGGCTCTTCTAGTAACCTTTTCGGTCGTTCCCCCAATATAGTATAAACCCGCCAAAGTTTTTCCGAATCTAGCACTTTTCTCTAGTAGCCTAAGATCTCAGCTTGGTGTGCATCATTTCCGGGGGCGTAGTCTCTCCAAGGGGTTTTTATGAGCCTCCAGCTTGCAATTTTGTCCCCAGAGAAGATAGTTTCCCGCTCCTCCCCCCTTTAACCTTGCCCCCTTCCGAATTTAAAAACCCCACGAAAATACATTTTAGGGCTTCCCACTTTAAACTCGGTGAAGTAGGATCTGTGGATGGCGCTCAGGAATGCTAAGTGTCTGGTGAAAAATCGGGCCCAAACAAACGAGTCGTTAAGAAAAACTCGTTAAGCCGCCAATTTAAAAATTTTTTTTAGTACTACCGCAGGCCAACCCACATGGACTGGGGGAGATCGAAAGCGAATGTTTCCCAAATTTAAATTTTCCTAACATTGGGAGAAGGGCATTTCCACCCCTAAGCCAACCAATGTATCAGCGGGGGGTGTGAATAGAAGGGGTATAGTGGGGAGCAAGGGGGCCCGGCGCACTATTTGCAAATATGAAAGGCTTTTTTATTTTATCAATTTTTTTAAGGGCACTGAAAGGTCCCTTGATTATCTATTCCCCGGGGGAGTGCTATGTTGAAATCTCCACAGAGAATTATTCTCCCTCGCGTACGAGTTCAGGGGCGTCAGGGCCGACAAAGAAAAAGGGTAACGTCCTGATTTGGGGGATAAATATGGGTATGGGAAAGGGTCCCAAGATATTGGGGATTTAGCAAGACTACCTCGCATTGGGGTTTTTCTTGGTTTTCAAATTTTTTGTACCGGTAGATTTTTTTGGAAAAAGATGGGCGACCCCTTTTGGGTTTTTCCCTCGGGGGGCTGCTGTGACACCAAAAGGGGGGAAGTACTTTTTTTCTAATCTCCAGAGTTTCCCGTCATGAATGGTTTTTTGTAAACAAGGGTTTTCGCCGCTGTTTATGAAAGCTGTATAAACTTGGACCTTCTCTCAGGGATATAAAAACCCTTTACGTTAAGGGCGAATCTGGAACACTATCATGGTGACCAAAAAAAAAAAAAGCAAGAAAAAATAACGGGTCAACATAGCACACCCCCCCCCCCCGGCTGAAAAATCACCTCTGTTTATAAAATTGAGTAACAAAAACCACATGAAACAGCCAACCAAAAAGGCTAGGCAAATAGAAAAAAAAAATTTTGGCATAACCACTGCTACCTGCGAGCACATGTGCTCCTTCGCACCCATGGGGGTTTAAAAAAACAGAAACACCTAAAATGTAAGAGGTTTTTCCCAAATAAAAAGGGCTTCAGGGGGGTCCGGGGCCTAACTAGAAACAAGATTTTTTTCACGTACTTTTAAAATATCAAAGCACTAAAAATTCGTATCTGTAGCCGGGGAGCTTCAAACAGCTCCCCTTTGGGCCAACCCGGGACTCTAAAGACCCATGCAGGGTGACGCTATTGATATTTTTGGCAGGGATTCAAAGAGGGTATGGCATTGATCAAGAGGGAAAAAAAAATCCAAGGGTTTAATTCCGCAGGGATTTGAATAAGGGGCCTTTGGGGTGTAAGCAAAAAAGACCTCGACGACAATGTAGCACTCACAGCTCTATACATAAATAGACCTTTTTCCAAGAAGGGAAAAGGGTTTGGGGATGTGACCTCTGGGTCACATGATAAGCAATTCAAACAAATCACACACGCCCCCTTCTGAGCACACAGAACTGAAGAGCTGGATGCAGAAGCTATAAAATGAGATTGTGGCAAAACCCCTTTAATACTAAGTACAAAAGCCTTTGTTAGTGATGTCAAGACGCCTCCTGTATGGAGAAACCAGTCGTCTGCATTGCTCAGGTGGGATTTGGGCCCATTCTTCCACACAAACACTCTTCAAATCCTGGAACTTCCATGGGCTCCTTCTATGAACTCTGAGCTTTATCTCCTTCCATAGATTTTCTATTGAATCCAGATCAGGTGATTGGCTCGGCTATTCTAGCAGCTTTATTTTCTTTCTCTGAAACCAATTGAGCGTTTCCTTGACTGTCCTGCTGAAATGTCCACCCTGGTTTCATCTTCTTCATCCTGGTAGATGGCAGCAGATTTACCAGTGCCATATGCTGAAAAACAGTCCCACCCCATGATGTTCCCACCTCCACACTTCACTGTGATTATAGTGTTTTTGGGGTGATATGCAGTTGCATTGTGGCCTCCTTTGGGGTGATATCCGACCAGACTATATTCTCCCAGTATTTTACAGTCTTGTTTACATGTTGGTAAGCAAACGTGTGTGAACATGCTTTTTGTTCAGCAATGGAGTCTTGGTGGTGAGCGTGCATACAGGCAATGGAGGGTGAGTGCATTACTAACTGTTTTCTCTGAAACAATTTTACCTGCTTATTCCTGGTACTTCTGTAGCTTTCCACAGGTGCTCTTTGACTTTTGAACAACTTCTGATAATTCTTTTAATTCGTCTGTCTGAAATCTTGCGGGGAGCACCTGGTCGTGGCCAGTTTATGGTGAAATGATGTACTTTCCACTTCCATATTATGGCCCAAACTGTGCTCACTGGAACCTTCATAGTTTAAAACTTCTTTTGTAACCAAGCTCATATAATAGAGCTCAGCTTTTCTTCTCTATCATATTACCCTATATATCAAAGAGCTCAGCTCCTCTGCCTCTATCATATAACCCTATATATCACAGAGCTCAGCTCCTCTATCATATAACACTATATATCACAGAGCTCAGCTTCTCTCCTTCTATCATATAACCCTATATATCACAGAGCTCAGCTTCTCTCCCTCTATCATATAACTCTATATATCACAGAGCTCAGCTTCTCTCCTTCTAATCATATAACCCTATATATCACAGAGCTCAGCTCCTCTATCATATACCCTATATATCAAGAGCTCAGCTCTCTCCTCTATGATATAACCCTAATATCACAGAGCTCAGCTCCTCTATCATATAACCCTATATATCACAGAGCTCAGCTTCTCTCCTCTATCATATAACACTATATATCACAGAGCTCAGCTTTTCTCCCTCTATCATATAACCCTATATATTACAGAGCTCAGCTTCTCTCCCTCTATCATATAACCCTATATATCACAGAGCTCAGCTTTCCTGCTCTCAGATAGGGTGACAGAAATCAGCTGCCTTTCAGTGAAATGGTTTGTAAAGCTGATAATGCATGTAGTATTGTAAATCTGTGTCACTCTATTTCTGTTATGCAAAAGTGAATTGGTATTTATTCAAGAAAATAGTGTAGGTAAAGTTGCCTTTCTCCAAAAACTTGTACAATAATCATCCTAATGTATCAAAGAAACCAGATAATGATACAGTGGGCTAGAGTGCTTCTCCCTCTTCTCACATATACCAGATATAACCTGAAGTAGGCCAATGCCAAGCCAAAACATTCATACTAAGGACTGTACCATTATCTGGTTTCTTTGATACACTGTGCTGATTATTGTACAACATTTTTAGAGAAATACAACTTGACCTGCACTATCCTCCTGAATAAACACCAATTCACTTTTGCAGAAAAGAAACGGCGTGCTGTGGTATGAGGAATATTGACACAAAAATGGCTTCAAATTCACTTACACAACACATGTCCCAGGAAGCCATCAATTAGGCAGAAGACAGCAAGACCTGGCTGACGAAAGCCAGAGAGGAGACCGTCCTATCGGGAGGTCGACACATCAAAGGATTCTCGTTTAAATTCATTAGCACCTGTCCCAGGACCCTGTTCACAGACCTGAACAACAAAGAGGCTAGCAAACAGTCATGAGTCTGACTGAGAATTTATGGGAGAACCGTGCATGACAGGTCCACTCCAGTTTCATATTTTAAAATATGAAACTTCCCACATGCGTAGCTGTCACTCCTGCGTTTGTAGGGTATTCGGGAAGAAAGAAACCCAAGGCTGGCCTTAGAAACCAAATAGGACGGGCTTTTTTGATGCCAGGTCGTAGCTTAGGCCCATCCGGTTCTGATGGTATCACTGGCTCGGTTCTGTCCCAATGCCTTGTCGCAGTATGACCCATTTGTTTTCAAGCCAAAAAACTTCCACCCATTTACAGTCAGTTGCATCTTTTGGGGCCTCAGGCAGTACTGTTGTTTTGGGTGACCTATTTTACAAGTGTTTTAGTTTTTGAATTTTTGGTATAGGTGAGCTAATGTATGTGGAGGTTTAGATGAGTAATTAAAAATGGCCATAGGCATTCCAGTAGTCGAATCATTTGGGGGTCATACACAGTCGAGTCCCGTTATTATGACAACCAGCTAATATCCAGAGTAGTCGCTATGTGCAGCACGAATGGCAGGTCGACAGGCTGGGAGTGACTCAATAAGGTCCCGGTAGATTGTCACAGGTATTTGGAGCCGACTGCATCCCACAGCTGCTGGTGGGTATGTGGGTAGGATTCATAGTGCCAACATGATGATCAAAGTGTTTCCACAAATGCTTAGTTGGCTTCAAGTCTGGGAAGTTAGGTGGCCAGGGTGGTACTTGGAAGTCTTGGTCAGGTTCTTCCAACCAATGTCGGACGTTTTTTGTCGTACAACCATGTCATATTGTCTTGCTGGGACATTTTTTTCCCCCCCCAAAGGGGAAGACAACCCTGAAATGTAAGGGTGTACATGATCTGCTAGGATGGATGTATGCCCAAAATCAGTTGAGAGTACCTTCCACATGGATGAGTGGCCTAGAGAATGCCACAAAAAAATTTTCCCCAACCATAATGCTCCCAAACCCAAAAGAGTGTTTTTTTCCCCCAGAAAATGATTGCAGCGTGTTTGTTTGCTGATGTTTCTTCCTTTTAATATGATATTTCCACTTTTCCCCCATGAAGCAAAAGGGAGTAACAAAAACTTAAAAGGAAACCCTTTTTCCCAAATATTAGAGTTTCCAAATTTTTAAATACGCGGGTGGGTTTGGTAAATTTGGGTTGAAATAAAACATTTGTTTTCCCCCCCTGTTTCCTTTTTTGTGGTGAGTTACTCCCTGTATGTTTTGGGGCCCCCTTTTTGCCCTTTGCATTTGGGACTTTTTTTTCCCACATGACAAGGGCCCACTATTTGGGGCCTCACGATATCTTTTAAACACAGAAAGAACACGTACTTTTTCACAAACCCTGGCATTTTTCCAAAAATACTTCCCCCCTTTACCCCAAACACCCAATTATCCCCCCCCTTTTTCGATAAAATCACCCTTTTCCCCAAGACCTAAAAAGGGGGTTTGGTGAAAAACAGCCTTTTTATACTTCTTATATACCCACCAAGCCAGCTCACCACACGTGACTTCCTTCATTAGCTACAAGCTGGCCTCGAAAATAGGAAGTGGTCATAATAATAGTAACTTGACTGTATAGTAACAGTTCTGCAATTCTTTGTATTACTCCCAAAAGGTGAATCTCTGAGTGTTTTGAAGATCCTCATTCCAACTACTTAAGGAAATGTGTTTTTCAGGTTTTAAACTTTAAAAGATTAAATTCGGTTTATTGCTGTTAAAACTAAAACTTTTAAAACATTGCTCTTTTGAGGCTGGGGGTTGGGGAATTTAATAACATTTGCTTATGATACCACCCAAAAATATTCATGTTCAGGGGATTTACCATTTACATTTGTCCCCCCGGGTTTTCCCATTTGGGCCTTTATTATATTTTTCCCTCTCATGGGAAAACCCCCCCAGCCCGCAGGGAAACCCCCTTTACATATAGTCATTTGGGACCTCTGACCCCCCTGTACATATTGCACTTCTGACCCCCCCCGTACATACTGCATTCGGGCCCCCTCCAAAGAAAATCTGCATCTCTGACCCCCCCGTTTTCATACGGGAAAACCCCGGGCCCCCCCCCTTTTACTATTGCACTTCTTTACCCCCCCAAACATACCGCACCTGGAAACCCCCCCTACTACTGCACCTCTGACCCCCCCCCCCCCCTCCTACTGCAAACCCCTGAAAACCCCCCCCTGTTTCATACGCACCTCTGCCCCCCCCCCTCCGTACATACTGCACCTCTGACCCCCCCCCCGTACATACTGCACCTCTGACCCCCCTCCGTACATACTGCACCTCTGACCCCCCCCACCCGTACATACTGCACCTCTGACCCCCCCACCCCCCGTTTTTATACTGAAAACCCCGACCCCCCCCCCCTAAAAAAATGCACCCCCTGACCCCCCCCCGTACATACTGCACCTCTGACCCCCCTCTGTTTCATTACCACCTCGACCCCCCCCCTTCTGTACATACTGCACCTCTGACCCCCCCCGTACATACTGCACCCCTGCCCCCCCCCCCCCCCCCCCCCCCGTACTACCGCAAACCCCTGGGCCCCCCCCTACATTTTTGCCCCCTTGGGCCCCCTGTACATACTGCACCCCCGACCGCCCTCCGTACATACTGCACCTCTGACACCCCCCCCTTTTAACCCAAAAGCACCTCTGACCCCCCCTGTACATACTGCACCTCTGACCCCCCCTCTGTACATACTGCACCTCTGACCCCCCTCTGGGACAAACGCACCCTGACCCCCCTCGAAAAACTTTTCACCTCTGACCCCCCTCTTTTTCCAAAAAGGGAAACCTCTGACCCCCCTCTGTACATACTGCACCTCTGACCCCCCTCGGTTTCATTTCTGCACCTCGACCCCCCCCCTGTAATTTCTGACCCTTTACCCCCTCTGACAAAAAGGGAAAAAACCCCTGACCCCCCCCTGTACATACTGCACCTCTGACCCCCCCGTACATACTGCACCTCTGACCCCCCCGTACATACTGCACCTCTGACCCCCCCTCCCGTACATACTGAAACCCCCGCCCCCCCCCCCCCCGTACATCTGAAACCCCTGCCCCCGTACAACTGAAACCTCTACCCCCCCCCACCCGTACATACTGCACCTACCCCCCCCCCCCCCCCCTCCGTACATACCGCACCTCTGACCCCCCCTTTACTTTACTCCCACCTCCCCCCCCGAAAACATCCCTGCCCCTCTGACCCCCCTCTGTACATACTGCACCTCTGACCCCCCTCTGTACATACTGCACCTCTGACCCCCCTCTGTACATACTGCACCTCTGACCCCCCCCCCCGTACATACTGCACCCCCTGACCCCCCAACCCCCTTTGGGTTTACATACGCACCTCGCCCCCCCTCGACATACTGGCACCTCTGACCCCCCCTGTACAAACTGCACCTCTGCCCCCCCCTCTGTCCAAAATTTGCCCCTTTGACCCCCCCTCGTACATACTGGCCCCTCGGGACCCCCCTCTGTACAAAACTCCCTCTGACCCCCCTGTAAAATACGAAACCCGGGACCCCCCTACTTACGGCACCCGGACCCCCCCGTAACATACTCCCAACCCTAAACCCCCCCCCCTCCTACAACTGCACCTCGGGCCCCCCCCCCCCCCCCGAAAAATACTCCCACCTCTTAAACCCCCTTTCATACTGCAACCCTCTGACCCCCCCACCCTACAGACGCCCTTGACCCCCCCCCCCCCGTACATATTTGGCCCCCTCTGCCCCCCCCCATGGCCCAACTCCCCAACTGGAACCCCCCTCCTCCCTGCACCCCGCCCCCCCCCCCCCCCCCCAAAAATTACTGCATCTCTGACCCCCCCCCCCCCCCGTACAACTGAAATCCTGCCCCCCCCCCCCGTACTTACGGCATTTTCCTGACCCCCCCCCCGTACAACGAAACTCTACCCCCCCTACATACTGCACCTCCCCCCCCCCCTACATACTGCATCTCTGACCCCCCCCGTACATACTGCACCTCTGACCCCCCCACGTACATACTGCATCTCTACCCCCCGAATCGCATCCTGACCCCCCCCACTACATACTGCTCTCTGACCCCCCCCCGTACAGTTGATATACTGCACCCTACCCCCCCCTAATATTTATATACTGAACCTGCCCCCCCCCGTACATATTGTATATACTGCCCTTGCCCCCCCAAAATTGTTATACTGACCTTTTACCCCCCGACATACCCGCACCTCTACCCCCCGTAATAGCACCTTGATCCCCCCTCCGACATAAGGCACTTCTGCAACCCCCCCCCCCCCCCTATATACGGGATCCGCCCCCCCCCCCCCTCGACATATGGATTTGCCCCCCCCCCCCGTACATACTGCATCTCTGACCCCCCCACATACATACTGCATCTCTGACCCCCCCACGTACATACTGCATCTCTGACCCCCCCGTACATGTTGTATATACTGCACCTCTGACCCCCCCCCGTACATATTGTATATACTGCACCTCTGACCCCCCCGTACATATTGTATATACTGCACCTCTGACCCCCCATATATATTGTATATACTCTCCTGTATATACTGCACCTCTGACCCCCTCTGTACATATTGCACCTCTGACCCCCGACATTTTGCACCTTCGACCCCCCCTTGTAAATTAATCTCTGACCCTCCCCCCCGTACAACTGCACCCGAAAAAACCCCCCCCCATCCCAATGCACCCTTGACCCCCCCCACATACATACGCATCTCGACCCCCCACGTACAACGCATCCTGACCCCCCCTACATGTTGTAATCTGCACCCTACCCCCCGTACATTTTGTAATCTGCACCTCGACCCCCCCTACTTTTATAACTGCACCTCTGCCCCCCCCATATAATTGTATAAAATGCACCTTGACCCCCCTGTCATTTCCCACCTCTACCCCCCTCCGGTACAAAATGCCCCTTGACCCCCCCCCCGTCATTTTTGAATCCTGCCCCCCTCCGTACATACTGCACCTCTGACCCCCCCACTCCGTAGAACACCCTGCCCCTCCATTTTTTAAAATTTTCACCTCTGCCCCCCTCCCCGTAAATTTTTTCACCTCTGCCCCCTCTCCTAATTTTTCACCCGGGCCCCCTTTCCGAAATTTTTTTAAACCTCTGCCCCCCCCCCTTTTTTACTATTTCCCTCTGAACCCCCCTCCGTAGATATTTCACCTTTGACCGCCCACCTCCGAAATTTTACCCTGAACCCCCCCCGAGATATTCCCTTGAACCCCCCCCCCCCTTTCCGTACATATTACACCTCTGACCCCCACTCTGTAGATATTTCACCTCTGACCGCACCTCCCCCTCCGTAGATATTTCACCTCTGACCCCTCTTCCGTACATATTTCACCTCTGACCGCCCACCCCTAATTTTTAAAACCTCTGCCCCCCTTCTTACATAATCACCCTCTGACCCCCCCCCTTTACAATTGCCCTCTGCCCCCATTCCGAATATTTCATTTTTGGCCCCCATTCCGTACATATTTCACCTCTGACCGCCCACCTCCGTAGATATTTTACCTCTGACCCCCCCCCGTACATACTGCACCTCTGACCCCCCTCTGTACATACTGCACCTCTGACCCCCCCCGTACATACTGCACCTCTGACCCCCCCGTACATACTGCACCTCTGACCCCCCCGTACATACTGCACCTCTGACCCCCCTCCGTACATACTGCACCTCTGACCCCCCTCCGTACATACTGCACCTCTGACCCCCCCGTACATACTGCACCTCTGACCCCCCTCCGAATACGCCCCCTCTACCCCCCCGTACATACTGCACCTTTGACCCCCCCCACATACTGCACCTCTGCCCCCCCCCGTACATACTGCACCTCTGCCCCCCCCGTACAACGCACTCTGACCCCCTACATCGCATTCTGCCCCCCCCGTACATGTTGTATATACTGCACCTATGACCCCCCGAAAATTTGTAATTCTGCACCTGCCCCCCCCCCCCCCCCCCCGTACTTTTTTTGCACCCTAACCCCCCCCCCCCCCAACATACTTCACCCGCCCCCCTACTAGCCCCTTTGGACCCCCCCCCCCCCCCCCTACCACGCCCTCTGCCCCCCCTCCGGACATACTGCACCTCTGACCCCCCATACCCGCACCTTGACCCCCCCCCCAACATATCTCTTTACCCCCCCCCCCCCCCTGCATACCCTCTCCCCCCCCCCATACATATGCATTTGACCCCCCTCCCGTACAACGATCCTGCCCCCCCCACGACATACTGCATTCTGACCCCCCCCCTAATACTGCACCCCCGCCCCCCCCCACACTACGCTCTTGCCCCCCCCCCCACTACAAAAAGCATTCTGACCCCCCCCCCCACGATATACTCACCTGACCCCCCCGTACATACTGCATCTCTGACCCCCCCCCCGTACATACTGCATCTCTGACCCCCCCCGTACATGTTGTATATACTGCACCTCTGACCCCCCTGTACATTTGTATAGGCACCCCGCCCCCAAAATTATTGTATAACTGCACCTTGACCCCCTCCTACTACGCACCTCTGACCCCCCGTACATATTTCACCTCTGACCCCCCCTCCGTACATATTGAATCTCTGACCCCCACTCCGTAGATATTGCACCTCTGACCCCCACTCCGTAGATATTGCACGTCTGACACCCCCACTCTGTAGATATTGCACCTCTGACCGCCCCCCCCTCCGAAATTTTAAAACCTAAAAACCCCCTTTTCCCCGTACTTTTTTTACCTCGGACCCCCCCTTGGTAAAATTTGGGAACCTCTGCCCCCCTCCCCCCGAAACATATTGAAACCCCTCTGACCCCCCATTCCGTACATATTTCACCTCTGACCCGCCCCCCCACCCCCAAAGAAAATTCACCTCTGACCCCCCCCCCCCCCGTAATTTTCCCCTCTGCCCGCCCCCCCTCCGTAAAATTTTTTACCCTGCCCCCCCTTCCTTTAAAATTTTGCACCTCTGACCCCCCCCCCTTACATTTTGCACCTCTGACCCCCCCCCTCGGTACATATTGCACCTCTGACCCTGAAATACTTTATATCTTTTAAATTTCTAGTTTCCAACCATAAATTTCTTTGGTGAGACAGTGACGTCCCTCAAACCCCAAACTAAAACGGGATTTTTTAATCCCCCCAAATTATTTTTCCTGACTTTTTAATTTTTCCCCAGTGCAAAAAAAAAATGAAGAAATTTTTGATAAAAATTTGGGGGTTTAAAAAAAATTTTTCTGTTTTTAGATACAGCTTCTGTACGACCTTTTCATTCCCCAAAGGCAAACCCGCCCACAAAGGGGCCCGGTCCTACCTTTTACATCATTTTTGCTCCTACTTGGTTACCTATGTATACATCTGAATACCTTTTTCCACCATTAACTTTTTTTTTCTCACTTTTTTGGCTCCCCTTTTCCCATAAGGTCTAAATTTGGCAAAAAACCCAAAACCCGCCCAATTTTTTTGGGTTTCCTTTCCTAAAGGAGAGTTTTTTTCCCCCTTTCGAAGCCCCCCTTTTGCCTCTAAACCCCACCCAACCAGTAAACTTTTTAACACTGCATTGAGGAGGTTCAAAAACCCCTGAAACAGCGGGAAGGGTTTTTATGGGTTGAGCTTTCGTGCTTTTTACTAACCCATGTGTTGAGATTGAAATCCAGGGCGGTCTCCCCTGCCCAGCGGGCGTGTCTCTCCAATTCACCCTTGGCCGTGGGTATCTTCCTTCCCACAGGCGTGTCCCCCCCCGTCAGCGGGCGGGGTCCCCTTCCCCCTTTCCCCGAGGGGCTGCCCTCTTTTTCCCTTTCCCGTCAGCAGGGTTCTCCCCCGCCCGGCAGCGGTTCCCCCCTTTCCGGCCGGGAAAGGCGTGTCTCCCCCGGGGGGCGGGCTTTGTCTCCCCCTTTCGGCGGGCGTGTCTCTTTTGTAGCGGGCGTGTCCTCCCGTCGGCCTGTCTCTTTAGCCCCTCGGCATCGTGTTTTCCCCCTTTCCGGGGGGCGTTCTCCCCCGTCGCGGGCCCGTGTTCCCTCTTCCCGCCCGCGGGCGTGCCCTCCCCCGTCGGCGGGCCCGGTCTCCCCCGCGGCAGGCTTGCCTCCGTCGCAGGGGGGTGTCTCCCTCACTGAAGTTTGTGCCCTCATAAATTCTGTAGGGACCCAGCCAAACAGAAGGATGCCCTGGAGAAAGAGATCTGCACCTCCTGCGGGCTTCTCAGGTGTCTGAAAGACCCTTCATCTTCAGGCTCCACAAGCTCCTTGCTGGGCTATAACCATTTTCTAACACACACCCTTTAACTGAAAAAACCACATGTGAGGAACACACTCCCCCCCCCTTCCCCCTTCTGTTATAGACGGGAACTGTGTCCTGTGGTATATGGGGGAATCCCACACTCCCCTCACCCCCCCCCCCTTCTGTTATCAGGCAAGAAACTGTGGTTAAAATGGAGGAACAGAGGGGTGTAACACTGTGTTATAGAGGGGATCTTTAAATTAAACAGCCCGGGCATTTTCCCCGGGTCATTCACCCTAGACTGGGAAATAGTATAGGGGCAGCAGCCCTTGGTTTTTTACTAACAATTTTTAACCCCTTTAGAGAGGTTTAAACACAGAGTTTTCAGGCAGCCAATCACACGCAGGGGGGTGTCCTGGGGGGGGTTTTTCCGGGGTGGGGGCGCCCCAAAAGGCCCAAAAAAAATTCACCAAATAATCACAGTGCGGGGGCGTGGCCTTTGGGGCGGGAAACCAAAAAGGGTGTTCCCGAATAGCCAATCAAAAGAAAAGGGTGAGTGCCCCACACAGCAGAAATAGGGAAAACAGATTTTCAGAAAAAGCTCGTATCTCAAAACCAAAAATGACTGAGGGAATCAACCCAAATTTTAAAAAATGCTTATTTTTTACTGTCCCCAAAACATTTTGAGACATGATCTTTTTAGCGAAAAAAACCCCTTTTAACCCGTTTGGCTCAAATTAACCCCTTTTACCTTGCAAGGGTCCCGCGAGCTAAATGTGAGCTGAGGGTAAATACATCCAATAGAGGGCGCTGTGGATTCCCCACTCTTTTTCCCCTTTAAAACCCTTTTCATAATCCCAGCACAGGGGTTTTTATTAAAAACCACCCTTAAAAAAGTAAAAAAAATGAAAGGGTGGTGGGAGAGCTCAAAAGGCCGAAGGATTAATTTCGGGAAAATAAACTTGAAAGATTGAAAAACATTTTTTAACCCTAAAGAACAATGTTTGTTTGCTAAAACTCAAATACCCCTTTAAGAAAGTGCGAATATGTGCCGAGTAAGGGTTTTCCCGTAAATTTTGAAAAATTTCTGAAATAAACACTTTTCCAAATTTTTTATTTTTCTTACAAACTGAAAATCTTCTTTTGGTCTTAGTGACCTTAGACTATTTATTCCCCAGATTTCCCCCGCCCTAAATTAAAAGAATAAAATACATCTTTGGCTGGCCCATAGGGTGTACCTCTGACCCCCGGAAAACATTGTACCTCTGACCCCCGTGCATGTTGTACCCCTGACTCTGTACATGTTGTTTTGGAGGTACCCTTTTGAAAGGGAAAAAATCTACCAGCGGGAAATAATAAAAACAAAGGGCGTCCCGTCCCCTTGGGGGATTTTTTGGGTAAGAAATTTAGAACATTTTTGATTTTTTCCCCTTTGGAAAGACTCCGGGGAAAACTCTTCAAAACCCCGCAAAGAACCGGGGCTGTGAACCCCCGACCCCCCCCCCCCCCCCCCTTTCTGGAGTGCGACTGCACACAAACAAAACACATTTCGGGTAATCTCAGAATCACAATTATTTTTGGGAAATTTTTTTCCCGAATTTGGTGACTGGCAAATTACCCCCGAGCATGACCCCGAATTCAAAAATTACCCCCATAGATTTTTTCTCTGAATAAAATTTGTAATGATCAGTTTATTTGTACCCGCATAGAACTGCAGAATGAAGCGGGGGCCCCGCAGCTAATTCTATGGCAAACTTCCACCACTGGGGTTTGATCGGTGTTGAGGTTTCCTGTACATTGCATTGCCACTGTGCAGATGAAATGCTGAAGGGAAACCAGTCCCTTTTAATTTTTGGGGTTTTAAGAAGCTTTTAAAGGGGAAAGTGTCATCCAAAAAAAGACTTTCTGTTTTTAAATCACTTTTTAAAAATTTTTAAAACATTTTTTAAGGGGTTTTTTTTTTTTTTTTAAATTTTTCCCTACACTTTTATATTTTTTTTAATAATTCCGAAAATCCTGCAGTTTTTTACTTTGGGCCCCAGGCCCAATAATCGTCTGACACTCCCCCTTTTGTTTTGAAGCTTTCAGAGTGTCCCGCTCACTCATAGAAGCAGGGTCAAAAAAGAAAGGAGACACCCAAGTGGGACAGATAACACCGAAACCACCATCCACAAAGGAGTGTCACAGCTCCCCCTCCCCCCTCCCTTACGGAAAACTTTCTTTTTAAAAAAAGTCATGGGACCGAAACTGCTTAAGAAACCTATGTGCATGAAGCTGCTGAAAAAATCTCAAACTGCTTTTTAAAACAGTGCAAGCAAGAAAGTCTTTCCCCCCAATCATACCTAAACGGGCCCAATGAGAAATTTTTTCAATCGGGGAAATAAAAACGACTGAGAGGAAAAGAATATGGATTTAATAAGTAAAAAAAAAAAAAATTGGCGACAGATTCCCTTTAAAGGTCAGACCCTCACCGGTCATAGTTTTGTGGCATATTCTAACAGTTTGGCCCTTTAAAATTTAAAATGGGAAAAACTCATTTTTTTTTTGACTGTATTTATACCCCTCTGGGTAAATTTAAAAAATTTCCCTTTTTATGCTTCTCTCCACTGTCGGCGAATAGAAACATTCTCAAAAATCTTTAAAAGGGTTACGTCTTTTCCTGATCAATCCCAAATGACAAAGAGTTAAACCACAAAGCTCTTAACACCCGTAAAAAAAACAATGGACCTTTGTCATAGGCATAACTTTTAGCTCTCGGACCTCAATACAATATCTTTGACAAGGCCTTTCACCTACCATGTGCCATTTATAATACTGCTGTCGTCTGGGACCCATCAGACAGCCATGCCTGGGTATAACTGATACCTCTGCACCCTCTATAGTTACATCCCTGTTTCTGGACATGATTAGGGCTGGGTTTTTAGCTACTGGATGTAAACATGCATGTTTTATTAAGTGCTATCAGAAATACTGAAATAGGGTATAATTGAATCCGAATACATTCTAAAGTTGAAAGCACATTTAATTCTAGAACAATTCGTCATTACTAGAAACCTTCTTTAATTGGCGTGTGAATATGGTGGAACTCTACCATGAAAATCACCGCATCCTGCATTGACCCCCTCCACTAGCAGGTTGCTTTCTTGTTCTTAGTACGGTGTTATATCCTCTATGCACTGATTGCTTTTCTTTCAGATGACACCACGGAAAACCATTTGAAGCCCAGGAGTGGTCACCCAGGCAAGAGGGCAGAGAAAAATATCTCCATGTCTGAGCTGATGCAGTGGAAACATCTTTCCATGCAGGAGGATTGTGATGACCCACTTCTTCAACAGGGCAAAGACTATATTTCCTTTGTTTTCCAGAATATGACAAACGGCTAACGAGTACCATGTATATGCCCTTGTGTGAGGAGACCACAAGAGTAAATACTTTTCACATACAGCCTGTTCTTAAGGAATTATCCAAGGGTAACAAAGTTTTTGGATGAGAGGTTAGATCCTAGAAAAATGGCTGCAAATGGTTTACATGAAGTGCATCCACAGTGCAGAAATGTGTACATAGAAGCATATTTCTCTTCTCTGTAGGCACTCCATGCAAACCAGTATTGGTGCCCATGTGGTCCTGCTCTCTAGGATCTATGTGGAGACCTCATCACCTCATTGGATGCACAAGTGTCAGAACCAAATTGGCTTCATTAAAACGCTTTTCTAGTTTTATGTAAATGCGTAATTTTTGCATGATCCAAATCTACTTCTCATGACTTGGGATTTGCAACAATTTTATTCAGCTTCGGTCTGATTCATCTGTGTCGGAGGTTCCATCGTAGATGTGGTGGTGGATCCGTTACGTGATGGACACAAACAGCACTGGATGGATCCTATTGATTACAATGAGCACAATCCAATATCGGCAGCACACTACTAGCACTAAAAAGCAATCAAAAGGCACATAGGAACTATAGGAAAAGCATTTCTGCTACTTTGAATACATGAAAATTTGAGGTTCTTAGTGCACATTTTTGATCAAAACTGTAATAAGCCCATCTGCCAATCGACAAGTCGACCTCAGTGTTTTCCTAATAGTTCCTATGTGCCTTTTGATTGCTTTTTAGTGCTAGTAGTGTGCTACTGATATTGGATTGTGCTTGTAATTTGCTGCCACACCAGTGTGCACTTATGCTCATTTAAAAAAAAAAAAAAAAAAACGTTTTTGGGATGTGCAGATCAAACATTGTTTTTTAGATTGTAGGGGGAGTGGCTGCCCCCACTTTGGCTTTTGCACTCCGCCCACATGCAGAGGTTTTTAAATCAATGCAGAGTAGCTTGTAGCTGGAATTTTCTCTCTCTGAAATATGGAGGTCTGAACAGGCACCAAGAGAGGTAACATGTAGCGTAGGTTCCCACCTGCATTGTGGCCGTCTTGTCAATTGGTGGTGGGCTTGTTACAGTTTTGATCAAAAATGTACTCTTAGAACCCCACATTTTCATGTATTCAAAGTAGCAGAAATGCTTTCCCTATAGTTCCTATGTGCCTTTTGATTGCTTTTTAGTGCTAGTAGTGTGCTGCCGATATTGGGTTGTGCTTGTATTTTGCTGCCACACCAGTGTGCACCTATGCTCGTTTTTTTCAAAAAAACTTTTTGGATATGCAGACCAAACATTGTTTTTTAGATTGATTACAATAGGGTCCAACAGGTTTCTGTCATAGTGTCTATCATTTTAACAAAAAATTTCCATTTTTCAAGGAATTTGAAACCAGGCCCCTGACAAAGATGTGAACCTTGCCTTAAGCAATCCTATATGAGATACAGCCTGGACTTCTGCCTGATATATTTTTACCTACATTAATACATGGTTAGTCACTGTTCACATCACGTTATGGATTAACACTTGGCATATACTTCAGGTTAAGCTCCTCATGACTCCATTTACCTGACACAAGTCAAAAGATTTTATTTTTTGTTTTGCAGTCTTCAATAGCATGGCAGACTAGACTATTTCATAGAAAGGTATATAACAGAACAAAATAAAAAAAATATTCTGCATGGTAAATGTTTTTCTTGGCAGTCTATGGACAAAGTATTCCATTGTATATCTATTCTGTGGCATGTGTAGCCACCTTCCATCGGGAGCTTTTCCTGGTATATACATGAAATGAAAGTTGAAACAATGATGTGAACACGGCCTGAAGACCACGAGATATGTTCTGCTGATGGATTTGGCTTAGAAAGTATTGTGTAGACTGGACACATCTAGGGATCTCCCATCTGTTAGAGGATATTACATTCTTCTTTACATCCATAAGCTGAAAATCTCTACAGATGCGCTCTACAGATTTTCTTCCTATGGATATAAAGAAGTAGGTTTCCATCCATTGACAGTAAGCAGAAAATTGGTAAGGAACAGAAACACAAATCATATTACTATATTTTATAATGGTCGCTTTATTTACATAAAACATGAAAAACCCTTTAAACTTTGTTACATCTAGTGAAACCCTTTAAATGTATTCCTAGAGAAACCTATCGCAGTACTTCTCTTTAGGAAATTACATGCTCATTCAAAATATCCTACAATTTCCAAAAGTTTCCCTTCACTGTGAATAAGCAGCAGGTTTGTGGTAATGAGTTGGCATTTGCACTATTTTTGGTTTTGGTAGTTATGTTTACTACAAATAATGCAATAAATGTCTGCTGTGTTGGGGTTAAGAAAATGCGGGTCTCCAGGCCTCCTTTTGGCAACACAAGGTAGCTACATGTAGAATACCCGAGAGAGATGGTGTTTTTTAAACAAAGGGGCCAAAGCCAAGCCAAATCATCTGCTCAGTGGGGGGTCAAAACTTAATTTCGGGATGTACAGTTGGGGTCATAATTGATTGCCTGGCGTGTGGTAAAGAGTGAATGGTAAGGTGTGTATAAATCCTGATGGCGGTCCTGCTCCCATGTGCTAGCTTCCCCAATTTGAGTCAGTGGGAGTTACCCCTAGTTCCATCACTTCATCCTCATGATGCAGTGAATGGCTACTGAATGTGATTTCTATCTACCAGGTTCTTTGTATCACTGAAGCTACAGTTAAACCTTTTCGAAAGATCTCCCCTTGGACAATACCGGACTTCCAGATCCACCGTATACCATCTGCTTCCACAGGACCACCCTTCTAAAAGACACATAGGGTCTAATATAGGAAAACTGTCTAGGTCGAAGACTTTCTTTGTTGCCCATAGTAATCAATCAGAGCTCCCCTTTCATTTCATATAGTGCTCTAAAAAATTAAAGGGGATTGGTTGCTATAGGCAAAAAAGAAAGCCTTAGGGTATGTTCACACGTCGTCTTGGATATGTTTTTGTAATACGTAAATCGCATCCAAAAACGTACCGCAAAGTGTTGTACGTTTTTGGATATGTTTTCAGGACTGCAAAAAACATATCCATATTGTTTCTCTGGGCTTTTCAATGTGTGAGACAGAGCAAGAATTGACACGTCGTCCGTTTTATGCAATGCAAAAACGTATGTAAAATATGCATCTGAAGGACGATACGGATTTTACATTGTGATCAATATAATCACCCTTGAACTTTGTGAAATAGGGTTTGAGGTCAATTTTTCGGTACATAAGATGTACCCAAATACGTATTTAACAAATGCCGGGTGAACATACCCTTAGACCCAGACAGTTTTCATACATGACGCCCTTTGTCTCTGCAATTTTATGTGTCGTCTCAGAGGTTTCACTGAATATTTACTGACATGAGCAGTTTATTGCGTTTTGCTTTTTTGTAAAGCTTTCTTCTGAAGGATGTATTAAATGTCAGGGATGTTTTCCAGTGATATATATGTGTGTGTATAGAACGCATTTTTAAATATAAGCAATGTTAACTATTTTTTGTGGGTTTATTTCCATTGTTCATATTTTATGAGTAACAATTTCTTTGACTTATAGGAATAGTCTTTTATGTTACTGCTCAAATACCAGTCTGGACACACAATCCGAGGTGCCAATGATGGAAGGATTGGCTTCCAGGTTAGAGAAGGGTTCCAATATCCAAAGATGCTCATCTGTCGTTCTGGGATGAAATCAAATGTGAAAAAAAACCTTCACCTTAAACCTATTCGTTCTAGCGTCGTCCCTGAATCCTGATGATGTCAGCTGACAACCTCACTTTCATTGTTCATATGACCCAGCAGCTATTCACAGGCTGAAGTGGTCTCCTCCAGGATGTTTCTATATGCGGAGAGCTTCTTTGGGGTCCAGTTTGACTAAGGGTATGTTCACACAGCGTGCTGGATCCGTTTTTGGATCTATTTTGGACCCGAAAATCGCATCCAAAACGCATCCAACGCGCAGGTGCGTGTTTGGATGCGTTTTGGCTGCAGCAGGATCACACCCTATAGTTTTAAATAGGGCGTCTGCTGCGTCTTTCGGATCAAGAATTGACACGTCAGTTCTCTGAACAGATTCAAAAGACGCATCAGAAAGATGTATGTAAACACACACATCGGTGATCACTCGTCTGAACGCTGATGGGTGTTTTACATTGAAAGCAATGTAATCACACTGCACATTGCTAGATGCGTGTTTGGGTCCATTTAGGGTCCGAAATACAGATCCAAACACGCATCTATAAACGGATCCAAACTCTGATCCAACACGCCGTGTGAACATACCCGAACCCCTGTATCGTTGTTGTTGAGATCGTAAAGTGCTAGTATTCCATAGACTTTGTATAAAACTGTATTTATTAGAACTATGGTTATGTTCACACTGTGTATTTGCGGGATGTAATAGCACTATAATGCGTCAGAAGTACACTCCTTAAATACAGTAAAGTCATATCTATGATTCCTGGCGTATTTCCCGGGGATTTTGGAGGTAATGGGAGCGGGGCCGAGCGCTGTTAACTCCTTCCTCCACCGACATGTCTGCCCCTCACCTCCTGTCTCTTCCCCCCTCCTTGTAGATTGTAAGCCCTCGCGGGCAGGGTCCTCTCTCCCTCTGTCGTGCCAATTGTCATTATCCCTTATCACTGTACTCGTTTGATTATGTAATGAAATGTAACCCCCACGAATGTACAGCGCCCTGGAATCAATGGCGCTTTAAAATAAATAAAAAAAATAATAATAATAAAATAACTGCTGAGGCCTGTGATTAGCTTTAGTGCTATGTGAGCACTCATTTTCTTGTCCTCAGCGGGCACACCAGGATCAGTGGTGGCCCTGGAACCAGCAGGTATTTGGCTTTAAAATGTCAGCTTTTCTTTTTCTTTTCTGTATAATCTCCGAATGACTGACAAGCATTCTTGATTATTGGAAAACCCCTTTAACCCTTAACCTATTGCCGATCACCCATTGACTATCAACGTCCGGGCGGTGGCAGTTTTCACAGTTGTTCTGGGACATCCGTGCAGAGAATGCAGCTGTGCAGCCGGCGATCAGCGATAGCGAAGGTCTCCGCTGACAAGGCAGCAACGGTTTATTATCATCCCTGCCTTCCCGTACGCTGAATATACAGAGTAGCAGAAAGCTTCATGCAACCGCTCGGGCTCAGTAGTTCCAGATGCTGCTGTGTCTTAACAAACCCAGATCAGCTCTGCAATTAGTATAGGGGGGTGTTTCCCTTGTAACTGGGGCTAATATATCAGCCCCAGTTACAGGGCAAATCAGAAGAAAGGTGATGTAAAAATGCCTCCTAAAGGTCTTTTTCTGAGCTTTTGGGGGCACATTATGTAGAATAAAGTGATAATAAAAACACACACAATAAAATTTTATTTAAAAAAAAAAAAAAATTTCAGCAAAAAAAACGCAACTTTTAGCCTGAATAACCCTAAAACTTTATATCACCTTTATTAAAATGCCAATGATGGAAAAGTAGCACAGTTTTAAAACTTCTTATTCTAGTGCCACCGTTGCTGTTCAAAAAATAATTTAAAGAAGTGAACTTTTTTTTTTATATATACTCTTTTCCATCGTATTATCCATTGAGTGCCAAAAAGCATATACTAAGAAAAAGGAAAATGTGCCCAGTCAGAAACTGGTTAAAAACACAGCAATTTTCCAATTTTTTATTTCTGTTCCCTCACCACCTACCAAGGGCCATAACTTTTTTTTGTATTTTTCTGCCAACATACACATATGAGGGCTTTTGTTACAAGAACAAGGTGTCCATTTTAATGGTACCATTGACCTACCGTGTACTGGGAAACTCTCCAAAGAATCTTTGTGGGTGGATTATGGGGGGTGGGAGGAGGCAATTGCGGCATTTTTGCTTATAATAGGTTTTTATTGGAACAATTTTATACATAAACATATAAAAACATGCACGCAAAAGATGAACAAAGGCACTACTATATAAGTACGAGAGTCCAGTGAGTAAGTAATCAAATCATCAGGTAGGCCTTCAACACTACGACCAATAATGACAGGTCAACATACAAAACGTAATACGCGCCCACTACCGAGAGGCGGAGCCAACCAGACTCCCCACTCACCAGTGGACAATGAGTCTAGACATTGATTAACCTATAGGGTCCTGATACTCCAATAAGTTTAACAGGGGGGGAAAAAAGAAAGGAAGAAGAAGGAAGGGAAGAGGGAATCCTCACCACCGAACCCCGGAGAGACACCAAACGTCATGGGAAAAGCTACAAAACGGGAGGATCCCTCCCAATGGAAGCTTCAATCGCCAAGGGCCCATTCAACTACGTCCGGAACCCCATATAGGAGTAGGGCGAGGACTCGAGGAAAAACTCCATCAAATTGCGCCATTTTTGTGTGGCTTTCATTTTTATGGACTTTGATATAGGTTCATATAGTTTTCATTATGCCATCAATGTACAAGAGAAGACTTATTTAATGCCTATTTTAAATCATACATTTAGGAAGCAGAGCTGCTGAATACCAGTGTGTGGTTTGTCTCGTTCGTTCTACCACTATAGTTATTTTTATTATTTTTTTTTTTATTTTTCTTATTTTTTTTATTTTTTATTTTTTTTTAAGATATAGGGGATAAAATCAGCTGTTTCTTGTCTGCCTGGCTTTTGGGCTAGTTCACACAGCTGTATGGTATGTGTTTGATCCATATATATTTGGTGAAATCGGATTCTCACAGAGAAGAAAGTGTAGCTTTAAACTTTCCTGCAGTGCAAAATACCAGGCCTCCTATCATCACATGCCTTTCATACCACTACTGCCCGTTTATGGGTCAAATGACTGTACCTGTAACCTTTGCACTGCCCATAGATAAGCTGCTGGGCAGATTTTATCACTTCTCTCTCCTGAAATATGTTTCTATTTTTCACTAAATGGTTGTATTAAACAGTCTCTAAGATTTTAACCATTAAATGACCAGGCCATTTACCCCAGTTTCAGACCAGGCACTTTTTTCCCCACTACATGCAGGTTTGAAAGTTATAACCCTTTTTCACACTTTGTTATTAAACAGTTTTCATGCATGTGGCCCATAGTTTTAGGACATAGGTGATGGGGGTAATGTTGTGGTTTTATTTATTGTTTTTTTTGTTGGTTTATTTTACACATCATGCCCCCCATTAGGTTAGAAAAAGTCCAATGAGGAAATATTTACAACACTTTCTTTTAACAATTATGGCTGATTCCTCTGTAATTGAGGTTGGACGTATTAGCTTCATTTACAGGGAAAAACTGCCCTACACACTGTCTGCAGAGCTGAATTTTAAGTATTAGTAACCATATAGACCCAGAGGCCTACATAAGAGGTATGTATATTTTCTGTGTAAATAGCCCATTACATATTCAACAAATACCACCTAGCCTTTACCCGTGTAAACACCGTCATGCAATTTTCCATCAAAGTGAAACATTTTGTAAAACATACATAAAAATTCAAATCTAGAAATCTGACTTCTGCAAAACCTATGCTTAATAGCTCCCTAAAATAAAAGTTTAAAATGTGGAAAATACACACCTGCCACTCATGTCTATGTCTATATGCTCATATTATATACAAACAAGTCCCTCTTAAAGGGGTTATCTCACTACAAGGATGAACTTTTAACATGTAGGGAGCAGTAAATGAAGATGTTTTCCAAATAGATTGCTTTGTTTTTGTTTTCTTTGTTGAGATCATGGTGATTTTATCAGCTCTGAGTGCACTCAGTTTTCTCTAGGTTACTGACGTGCACTGACCTGCTCTCTCCTGCTGTTTGTCTTATCTGACATCATCATACAGGTCAGCACACAGAACTGCCAGCAGCTTTAGTGTGATCTGATCTAAGAAACAAAGGAGACTAATTACTTTTGTTTACTTTAGCTCTGAAGCTTCTCTGGACTTTAGATAAACATCTCCTGCTCTCATGTCAGAGTAAGGGCATGTTCCCACGGCACGGGTTTGCAGCTGGTTTTTCATACAGTTTGCGGTTTTGCAGACCGTCTGAAAAACCGGGCGCAGATTGGGCTCCTATGGAAAATCCGTGCAGCAGTCCCCACTGCACAGGTTTTCCACCCGGCAGTTTTTCCGCTAGTGGGCCCCCGAAAAACATTCAACATGCACATTCTTCCGTCTGGTTTTCGGACGAATATGTGAATGTGGAGGGCTTTTCTCCTCTCATCGGATAAACCGACTGGTATTTGTCCATTGCCATGTAAATGGGCCCTAATTAGCAGACCTTTAGATATGGAGTTGATATGCTAATCACCCACAGCCTGACCAGGAAGAGACGGGGTGCATGAATGAAAGCTGCTTTTGGGTCTGTGAAACCGTCTAGTCAAACAAGGAATCTTATATTTCCTGATATTAAGGGCAGTGATAAGATGATATAATGGTAACACTGACCATGCCATATAATCTACTGGGCAACCCCAAAAAATTATTTGTGGGTTGGAATGTGAGAAAAAGTGATTACACCAATTTTGTGGGGGGTTCACTTTTTTGGAGTTCACTGTTTGATGTTAATGACATGTTATTTATATTGTGCAGAACAGTATGATGCTTGTTATACCAAATTGTTTGCGTTTTCATTATGTTTTAATACGTTTAAAAAATATAAAGTTTTATATTTTTAATTTGTCATTCTCTGTGACCAATATATATATTTTTTTCCATCTATGAACCTGAGAGAGGGCTCATTTTTTACGTGTTAAAGTATAGTTTTTATTCATACCATTTTGGTATACATATGACTTTTTGGATCATGGATAGTAGGCATGTGAGTGGTTGTTCATCAGTATTTTGACATTTGTGTAATCTCCCCTGTATGGTACTGTGGTTTTTCTGCATACTGATGTGAACTGGTTCTTATCCAATGTGCAGTTTTTACTAAGCAATTTCCCCCATTACAGATAGTGATGTGATGTTTATTCATCAGTATTCCTCACCTGTGCAACTTCATCCATGCAGCACTGGGGCTTTTATCTATTATTGCCTCCTACTGGGAATGTTTTTTTGTTCAACCATTGTGTTGTAAGTATGCCTGTGATTTTAAGGGGATAAATAATGTAATCTTTAATACATGAAACTTATGGACTCAGCAAAACCAATTATGTAAAAAAAAATAATAATAATTTTTTTTGTAAAATGGCAATAGGGAATGTTGGGAACTTTCATTTTTTTATTTATTTTTTTATTTTAAATTTGTACTTTTTAGTTCCTTAGGTTACTTGACCACTAGTAGGTGCGATCACTTATACACTGTTCTGCAATAACAATATGCTACAGAACAGTGTACAAAAATGCCTTAAAATTCTCTGTCATTATTCTGGCAATTTGCAAATATAAATAATTTGGATAATTCTAATTGATCTAAAACGGGTAAGGTTTATTCTGAATCCATGTCAGATAGTGAGAAAAATATGCATGTATGTCTTTTTTTATATAGTGTATGTAACCTTCTGGTTTCAACTGTAGTTAGATGACGGTCTTCATTAGGCCCACAGCTGCCATGACAATTGGTTGACTCCCTCCGATCTTGTTGCAGGAGGGTAGACATGTTTGCTGCGGCTTTTAAAGGGGTCAATATGCTGGTATTGGAGCCATCTATGATCCAGACTTCTAGTATCAGGTCCTGGCTGTAATTAACAGCGAATGAACCTGATCATTACCTGCTTACCGACATTATGATGTAACTGTACACCAGATGTCAGTGAGGGGTTAAGCAATGTTGTTGGATCTCCCCCAACATTAAAGAGGACATCAAAGGTGACCATACGTGTTAGACAAATTTCTCCTGAACTATTTTGGCAGGACTCAATGACCATATAATGTGTACAAAGGTTTATCATATCTCCCCTGACGGCAGCAGATGTCAGGATGAGACGGGTTGGGCATTTCAACATTCCCCATTCTTTGTTTCCCTGGTAGATTAGGCACTGCCAGAAGTCCCAAATATTCCATCTACAGCATCCGTTAATGGTGCAATTGAAAACCTAGCTTCTCTCTGCTGTGTAGAGTAGTGCAGCAACTTATGAGTGAGAATACATCCTCAACCTCCACTGTAGTAAGAATGATCACTGGGATTCTTTCATTTTTCGACATTAATGTGGACCCCAACTCCCAAACTACTAATAGTTGACTCTTGCTGATTTGTTAAAAAAATGGCATGACTTCTTTAGTAAATACTGTATTCCCAAGAAATTAAAATTGGGCAGCATCTTTTCTTTGAATGCTGCATTGTGCTGTGCTCAGTTATTCTTCCTGAAAATATGTGAACAAATTGACAACTGGGTGTTCCTTTAATTTGCCCAAAGAATTTGTCTCTACCCTCTCTGACTCCGTTTAATCAATGAAGACCGGTCAGAGCATGTAGGGACACAGCTTCTTAAAGGGGTTTTGCCACGATGTAATGTTGATGTGGGATCCTCCAAAATGGGTATTTAATCACTTTTCTAAATATATGTGATTACAAAAGTTGCAGCCTGAGAGAACTACAGGCTGCCTTACCTGCACTTAGTTAATTAAAAGCTTGCATTAGATACGTCCAGGCAGAGTGACAAGAGCTGCTGGCCGGGCTTACGCAGAGCACACTTCTTATCTGATGAAAGGGAGCTGAAGAAGCTTTAAAAAAAAATGAAAAAAGGCAGCACTTCAAAAAAATCAAACAATTTATTTACCCAACAGCAGCGACGTTTCGGTTCTGAACAGAACCTTTCTCAAGCACAGCAAAACATTCGCGCCGCTCGTCTAAGATGTCCAGCTAGTAAGCAGCGAATTATAATTACTGTATGTGTATTATTATTATTCACGCAGGGGTATTATATATCACATCCATCACATTCATCACAATGTATTTCACATGTAGACAATATGAATAATATGAATGTTTTGATAGGATCACTGAGAATGTATGGAAACACCCTGATGTTATTATTTCACTATTTATTGACAACTTGATTAATGTCATTATTGTTTCACTTATGATTGTATTCACTGTATTTGTGCACTATATATACCACTAGAGGTCACTGTTTTGCTGTGCTTGAGAAAGGTTCTGTTCAGAACCGAAACGTCGCTGCTGTTGGGTAAATAAATTGTTTGATTATTTTGAAGTGCTGCCTTTTTTCATTTTTTTGGTGCTTTCTATTAGACCTTGATCCAGGTCTTGAAGGCGTGCACTCCTAATATACTTATTTGGTTGCTGCTGAATCTATTTTGTTTTTTGAAGAAGCTTTCAAGGCACTGGGTAGCAATATGTTTTCTTTTGTATACAGAATAAACTAGTTGTAGTGTGATTAGATACCTGCTTTATCTAATGACAGGGAACATGAAGAAGCTTTCAAGCTGCTGTGGAGAAAAGGTGTTGTCTTTTGTATACAGAATCCACTAGTTATAGTTTTGATTATTTGAGTGAACATTTCACACGATCCCTTATGCACGGCTCTGTGCTCTGGCTGTGTCTTTCTCTCTCTTAGCTCAGCGTGGCTTGTTTACATTTGCTTCTTAGCAGATAAGGCACGTCCTGGCAAAACCCCTTTAACAGGGGTCATACCCATAGTCATAGTAATATTTCTAATTGCATCTAAAGCTACACAACTAGGTGCTTCCTCTGAACCCACCTTATACTTCCAGTTCTGCCATCTCTACAGGGAATGGGAAGATACAGTGGGCAATCTTAGGGGTATGTTTATGGGCATCACAAGAATCCAGATAGGATGTCATCAAGTATGACGCTGAATAATATGAAACTCTGTGTCATAGGTACAGAGGGCAATAGAAGTCTGTTTCACAAACATTGTTCAAGGTTTCATAGTAAAGCCGGTTTCACGTAGATGTAATACTGCCTCTTTTTTATGCCCCTACACATTCACTGAACCAAACCTGGATTACAATAAAACCATATGAAGGTCCAAGTTCAATACAGCCGAACCTTGTTTGGGTGCTATGGTTGCATAATTAGGAGGTGAAACCAGCCTTACTACATTCATAGGTTCTGAAATATTTTCTGCTAGTGGTCCAACTGCTAGGACCCTTAACAATCCTTAGCATGCATGCATACTGACCTGGACTCCTCCCCCCCCCCCCCCCCCCCCCCCAAAAAAAAAAAAAAAGCTGTTTACTTGAAAACCACAGCAACAATACATGACAGAAGAGGGATAGAGGCTGTGCTCCACTCGTAACTGATAAGTCCACACCATAACTACTTTTGGACAACCTATTCCTTTCTTTGGAAAAAGTTATGATGCATTTTGGGGCTTTATATGTCCTTTCATCAGAGTTGACTCTCTCGATGCCCAGGTCTACAAACTTGTTATGGCAAGAAGCTAAGCACTGACTCCTGCATTTTTTTTCTTGAAGTGTCCACCAGGTACAGTGGTGCTTTCTATGGCCTCAGGGTGCAATATTTTCAACATACAATGGTCTTTCCTGGAACATTGTATGTTAAAACCACATTCAACATATAATGTCACAGACACTGCTGATCTGCCACACATGTGATTAATGGAAGATCCAATCAATTATGAACTTTTTACTTGCAAAACTCCTGTAAAAGGGAAGTGATTGGTGGGCTAGTAGCGCCTCTCTATAGTACAGTGCAGTACTAAATGTTCCGTACTGCTTTTACATGTATTAGTGAGGTGCAGTGATTGGCGGTCTACAAGTGCGTTTCGTGCTATAGTACACTTCATCCAGTTTCAAGATGGAACTGAATGAAGTGCACTATAGCACGAAATACGTCTTCCTGTGCAAAAAATAAAAACTATCCTTTAATAATACCTTGGGATGTCCAGCGCTATCTTATATCCGTGGAAGGTTTGAGATTTACAGGTGAATAAATCTCATGCTCCATTGCCATTTTCTCCGTCATACTCCCGGCTGAGAGAAGACATCTACGGATCCTACTTCGACGGACCCCTATCATCCGGTTCTTGCACCTGGAAGCAATAGGGAGAGTTGTGCCTCATTAAGCACAACCCCCAAAGGTTAGTATATCAGATATAAATTTTAATTCTGATTTGGGAATCTGATTTATTGCTCTAGAGTGCGGTGCCTTGTGTCTCTCCCCTCACTGATTTTGGTTTTTATGGTTGAAAAAAGACACATATTCAACTAAGGTTCGGAAAAATGTGGACGAAGGGAAGAGGATAGGGAGTTTTTTTGTAAACTTAGTTTCCGCTATTGGTGAAGACTTTATACCCATAAGCCTAGAACCAATCTGTCATAAAGGAAGTTGCAATCAGACTGGATCCAGATATTTTATATTGCTACATCAGTATTAACATTATTTAGCAGTAAGTGGTTATCTAAGTCTTTCTTGAAACCTTCAACTGTTCCTGCTGTGACCAGCTCCTCAGACAAGCTGTTCCACAGATATGTAGTTCTCATGGTGAAGAAGGCTTTTCTCTTCTGCAGATTGGTTGCTTTTTTTCTCCAGGTGAAGGGAATGTTCCCTTGTCTTTTGAAGGGGGTTTAAATGAAATAGCTTTTCTTCATAGTTTTTGTAGGGGCCATTTATATACTTTATATAAATTAATCATATCTCCCGGAGCCGTAATTTCTCAAGACTAAATAACTTTTAACCTCGCCTCCTAACTAAGATGCTCCATTCCCCTTATAAGTTTGGTTGCTCGTTTTAGCACTCTCTCTAACTCCATTACATCCTTTCTATAAACTGGAGTATAGAACAGAACAGCATAATCTAAAAGAGGCCGCATCAATGCTTAATATATAGCAATTAATGCATCCCTGTCCCGCGAGTCCAAGCCTCACAAAAAACACACCAATATCCTGCTGTCCTTAGAGACAGCTGATTGATATTGAATGCTGATGTGTAGTCTACAAGTATATACAAGTACACCCAAATCTTTCTCAACAAGAGATTCTCACAGTTTTTTACTCCATAGGACACAGGATGCCTGCAGATTATTAGGGTCTGTCCACACGGCATGGTTTGCAAACTGCCTGAAAACCGACAATAAACTATCCCTATAGACTTTAAAGAAAATCTGTTCAGTAGTCTACTTTGAACGGATTTTCATCCGGTTGGATTTTCAGCTGCTGCTGTTCCTATAAAGCATGCACAATCTTCCTCCCGGTTTTCGAGCTGAAGGTGTGCAAATTTAATGGTTATGGGGGACGGGCAATCCGCAAACATGGACAGAACCATCCCTCAAAACCACTGAAAAGATGACAAAATACTGGCTGGATTCTTAAACCAATTCTTAACCTTAATACCCAAATGCAGAACTTTGCATTTATCCACATTGAACCTCATTTGCCAGGTAGATGTCCAAACACTCAGTGTGTCCAGGTTGCTTGCAATTTATAAAAATGTTTCATAGATTACACTACACTACATAGCTTGGGGGTATCTGCAAAAATAGAAACCATTTTATTAATCTCCTCCACCATATCATTAATAAATATATTGAATAAAGCATAAAAAGTGATATCCAGCTTTTAGCAGGTCTTTCTAATGTTACATGAAAGGACTTGCTTTATATGAATTTGTTATCTACTTAGTTTTCTTTAATCTTCATTTTGTATTATGTTGTGGTCACATTTTGGGAGTTTGGAACCAATTACCAGTTTTTCATACTTATGATTTCAATTTTCAATAGCCATCCCAGTACCAATTAACATTGTATGCTGACGGACCAGTGTATTGTGCTCTGAATTTTTTTCAAATTTATTCTTTACTAGAACACCACAAACATGGAAAACCAATATAATAAAATACATAGCTTCAACACTGCTAACAAAAACTGGTAAGAAGTCCTTGCTCATGTATCTCCAGAGGTGGGGTCACTTTTGAAGCCATGAGACCCTTTTAGATATTCATTTATAAAAAAAATAATGTATTTCCTTAGCAAAAGCAAAATGTTGTGCTGCATGTCTCTGATGACTGTGCTTCTTCATCCGGTGACATCTGTGCCTACTTTCTGTAACTTATTTACTAGATTATGATAGTCATAAGCTGCAGCAAGCGTTAGTAGATACAACTCTTACCAGTAATATGCAGAATTTACGATTGTAATCATTCTTTCTTTGCAGCCAGAGCTGTTCTTTATCGAAAGAGGTTGTTGGAATATTTATCTTACGTTCACTTTGGCCGCATAGTAGAATGAATGGTTTACAATACTTCCAGGAACCTAATTTCAAGTCAACATAGTTAACCAAAAATCATCCATCCCCGTGTCAATTTCATATATTGTAGAATCCACTCTCTTCTTCACTCCCACTCGCTGCAATTCATTCTGTTTTATTTTAAAGAAGCTGTAACCCAAGTAATTGGCAAAACATCATCTGTCCCTGTCTGAGCTTATGCGAGTGTCATGGCGAGAAGCGCACTCAGCGGCTGAGTCAATATTATCCGAGATCTGGAGGAGTTCTTCCAAAGTGTTTAGAAAACAGACACAGTTGCTAAGGAGAGAGCAATAAATGTTGTATCAAGTAAGAAATACCTGCAGTTCACAGTCACCGCCGGAATAACTATATATGGAGATCCGAGAGATAAGACCCGGCTGCACCACACGCATCAACCAGCAATGCTGATGGCACTCCTGTAGTTCAAGGGTTGACCTAACTTCAACTTTATTCCAAACTCTGCAATGTAGAGTATCTCCTATAAACCTCATATTTAAAGTATAGAAAACGTAGAAGTAACCAGGGCCAGAATGGGACTAAACAGCAGCCCTAGCACAACAGCCCATACACAATATCCACCTCCAAGTTTTTCCTTGCTCAAACACCTCACCTAAATAAACAACACAACCCAAGCAAGAAAGTAAAAATGGCACTTCGAAATCCCTAATCCAAGGGACAGGGATGTCACATTTTACAGTCAAAAACAAGTATACTCTGCCGTTCTTCAAGTGCCGATATAACTTACAATACTGCCATATAGTGACCACATAGTAGTCAAACACCAGCTCATGGCCAACATCACATGATGATGAAGACAGCACTGATCCAATGCAGAAGCAAAATAACCACCGATATCCAGGGACTCGCAGGTGATGTCTTTGACTGGAATTGTTCATTCTCTCTTTTCTCTTCCACTTGGCGCAGATCTCCATGATGAGTTTTCCCGGCCACCACTATCTCCATGATGAGTTTTCCCGGCCACCACTATCTCCATGATGACTTTTCCCGGCCACCACTTGTCCCTGCAGAATTTGCCACACAAGCATTTGACTCCTTACTTTTCTAGCATTTCTCTACCTATTGCCACTGCTGTACAAACTTCCCATTCACAGCGCCCCAAACACTAATAATGACCCCCTTTTACCCCAAATAATAAAAGTATCCCCAAAAAACTATGGGGCTCCTGTTTGTGTACCCAATATTAGTCTTCTTTCATGTCCCCATATAGTCTTAAGATAAAGCACTAAATTAGGTACACAGTCCCCATTTTATGTATGTAGAACCCAATTAAGCATAAGCCTCTGTCACATTGTAAAAGTTGTCCAGGGTTGTTTTAAGGAACAAAGAGTTCAAACTGTCGATTTGGCCTCCAAATTTCCTGGATACTAATCTGATCCATGTAAACAATTTATGTGGCTTAAAGAATCTGATATTAATGCTTGGTGCGAGATACCACAGAGGTCTTGTCAGGTCCTTGCCTTGATGGGTTAGAGCAGTTTTGAGGTAGTTGATTTTCATGTTATAGCTGATTGATGTAAGTTTGTTGCTGTTGCGTTGTATGTATGGCGAATTTTCACCGGCCATTTTTTCCTCCTTTGTTTTGTGTATTGTGCTTTTAGCGGAGTGTCATGCCTTCAGCAGTATATCTTTATTTGTATGCTGTATTTCTGTTCAGTCGCAACAGCTCTATCTAGTTTGTTTGTGTTTATTACTAGTTGAGCATGCAATGTACCATGAAAGCTGCCTTAATTATCACCTGACCCTGCCTCATCATTGTAGTCATCTCCTCAGCAGCCATTTTCTTCTGGACACATGCTGTGCGGAAGCATGTTTACCATACTCTCACATACAGGCCTACAGTAGCATCGCTGGTATGTTCAAATTAACATCTAGGGCTGCAGATGTATATTATTGTGTTTCTATGTTCTTCGCTGTTCATAGTTTATGCTTAGACTCATGTTTGCTGTAGATAGGACAGCACTGTACCCTCCATATTTGATGTATGCACATATATCTGCACATCTCTGTGCTGTAGGCTACTGTATCTTATGCACGTGTTTGTATTGCTTTGTACAATATTGTGTTGCTGCACGTTGCTATATTACATGAAGTACATTCTTTTTCTGTTCTTCAGTTTTACACTATCCTTGACAATAAAAGTTGAAGTACAAACATTGCTCCTTTTTCAATGAATTGCTGGAGAGTTTAGCTGCCTGTCAACCTGTGCTCTGTACACATAGGGAGGACAGAACAGTCAAACAGCAGCTTCTCTCAGGCTGGATTGCAGGATGCCCAACCTTGCACAGTGCTACAGTGCAGCAAGATCGCTACAAGACACACGTGGCAGCCACAAGTGAGTAAGCCTGTCACAAAACCACCATGTCAGCAAGAGCGAGCAAACAATATGAGACAAGATGTTACATATCAGCTGGCTCTAGAGCAGGGGTCCTCAAACTACGGCCCGCAGTCCACAAAGACCCTACTAAAATCAATAGCTAAGCTGGCCCCTGAAAGTGATTGATTGGAGGGCGGACACTCGTCACCCATAATATGGGAGGTGCTGTGGACGGTGACGGGTGACGTGAGGAGCGCAACGCAATGTTAGGGGCCAGTTTATGTGGAATGGGGTGTGTGCGGGCACTCTGCAGAGGACGGGAGGTACCTGAGTGACGGAGGGCGGGCACTCTGCAGAGGACGGGAGGCGGAGGGCGGGCACTCTGCAGAGGACGGGAGGTGCCTGAGTGACGGAGGGCGGGCACTCTGCAGAGGACGGGAGGTACCTGAGTGACGGAGGGGGGGCACTCTGCAGAGGACGGGAGGGTACCTGAGTGACGGAGGTCGGGCACTCTGCAGAGGACGGGAGGTACCTGAGTGACGGAGGGCGGGCACTCTGCAGAGGACGGGAGGTACCTGAGTGACGGAGGGCGGGCACTCTGCAGAGGACGGGAGGTACCTGAGTGACGGAGGGCGGGCACTCTGCAGAGGACGGGAGGTGCCTGAGTGACGGAGGGCGGGCACTCTGCAGAGGACGGGAGGTGCCTGAGTGACGGAGGGCGGGCACTCTGCAGAGGACGGGAGGTGCCTGAGTGACGGAGGGCGGGCACTCTGCAGAGGACGGGAGGTACCTGAGGGACGGAGGGCGGGCACACTGCAGAGGACGTGAGGTCCCTGAGTGGCGGGGGGCGGGCGGTCTGCAGTGGACGGGAGGTGCCTGAGTGACGGAGGGGGGCACTCTCCCAGAGGACGGGTGGTGCCTGAGTGACGGAGGGCTGGCACTCTGCAGAGGACGGGAGGTGCCTGAGTGACAGAGGGCGGATACTTACAATCTATGGGAGGTACCTGTGAGTGAGATCTGGAGTGTCCGCCCTCCGTCACTTAGGCACCTCCCGTCCTCTGCAGAGTGCCCGCACCCACCCACCCACACACCGGTCCCGCCCCACGAGAGGCAAGGGCCCGCCACCTGGAGTTAGGGCAGGAGCCGCCTCCCCCTGTGAGTTAGGGCAGGAGCCCCCTCCGAGGTAGGGCAGGAGCCCCCCTCCCCCTGTGAGTTAGGGCAGGATCCCCCCTCCCCCTGTTTGTTAGGGATGGAGCACCCCTCCCCATGTGAGTTAGGGCAGGAGCCCCCCTCCCCCTGTGAGTTAGGGCAGGAGCCCCCCTCCCCTTGTTAGTCAGGGCAGGAGCCCCCCTCCCCCTGCTGTGTCAGGGCAGGAGCCCCAGTATGCGTCAGGGCAGGAGCCCCCCTCCCCCTGCTGTGTCAGGGCAGGAGCCCCCCTCCCTTGTGAGTCAGGGCAAGAGCCCCCCACCCGGCTGTGTCAGGGCAGGAGCCCCCCTCCCCTTGTGAGTCAGGGCAGGAGCCCCCCGCCGCTGTGTCAGGGCAGAAGCCCCCCTCCTTATGCTGTGTCAGGGCAGGAGCCCCCTTGTGAGGTGAGGCAGAAGCCCCCCTCCCCGAGTGCCTGAGTCCGGATAGCCGTGAGACAGGAGCCAACTTGGTCGGACAGAGGTAACCACTTTTTTAGAAGCCCTGTAATTATTATGGATTGTACTGTGCTTTCCCAGTCCCTGTTGCTTGCTTAGCTTTTCAGGTGTTTGGAAAAGCTGGGTGAAGACCTTACTAGAGCTCACAATGTCGGACACATTTGTTATAGATTCCACAGTTTTCCCAGATGACAAGTTTGTCTAGTTTAGTGGTTATCTATTCCTGGCACCCATCCCTGATTATTGCTAAGCAGACTTGTCATCTGGGAGAGCTGGAATCTATAACAAATGTGGTCAGCAATGGGAATTCTACAAATGTTGTCATGGTGAGTGACCAGCAACGCTGTATACACCGATACAAATCCCCTGTGGGTAAATGTGAAAAAGTAAAAAAAAAAGTGAAACACGAAAAATAAAATAAAAAGCAATCAAAAAGCCATATAAATGTGACACCAATTAAAACGTCAGTTCATCCCGCAAAAAAAAAATCCTTACACAGCTCTGTATACGGAAAAATAAAAATTTTAGGGCTATCGGAAGATAGTGATGCATAAATATTTTACACAATAAAAACTTTATTTTAAAAAAAGCGCTTCAACATGAAAAATTATATAAATTGGGTATCGCAATAATCGTATCGACCCCCAAAGTAAAACTTTTTTTTAAAACTATATTCCGGCCCTCCGATGGTCTGAGGGACCGTGAACTGGCCCCCGGTCTAAAAAGTTTGAGGACCCCTGCTCTAGAGACTCAGAGGTTAGTTGCAACTCCACAGTCACCATTGCCTGCTCTAGAGCTGAGGTGGCCAAAGTATAGGCAAAATTTGCTGAACAAGAATGCATTTCAATGCAGAGTTCAGAAAGGCACAGCTGGAAGCCGCAATAGAGAAAGTAGCAGTGGAAAGAGAAGCTGCAGCTGCTATTGCTGAAGCAGAAGCTTTAGAGGAAGCAGTCAATCTCAAGAGTGAAAGACTCAGCAACATTCTTGAACCTGAACACAGAGATTGTGACAACTCGCTATGTACTTCAGACTATGTATTGCAATATGCTAAGTCAGATGCCAGCCTACAATCAGGTCCAGAAACAGTCAACTCCTGCTTATGAGCTCCATTAAAATCCTATCACACGGTATGTAACCTCAGGTAACAGCCTACATCAAAAAAGACAGCAGTTTCAAAGACTCTTAACCCTCGGTGAAATCTGCATACAAACCAATAAGCGCCCACAGCACCATCATGCTCTTTAAGAAGGAACACGTGGATGGTGGCCACCACAGCAACATCATGTTCAGAAATCGCTACGACCCACCAGATTTTCCACTCGCCAACCTCTCTCCAGATACATCTCATAGTAATCAAGGGATGTCTGATCTCTTCAAATTCGTCGCACGACGTGCACTAGTAACAAAAGGACTTTCAAAATTTGAGGACAGACCATAGGGTTACAGAGCATGGCGATCTTCATTCAGGAATACTAAGATCTAGATCTGTTTGCGAGTGAAGAAGTTGTTCTAGTCCAGGGGTGTCAAACTGCGGCCCTCCAGCTGTTGGGAAACTACAACTCCCATCATGCCACTGTTACAGATTATACAAATGCATGATGGGAGTTGTAGTTTCCCAACAGCTGGAGGGCCGCAGTTTGACACCCCTGTTCTAGTCAAATGGCTAGGGAATGAGTCAGTAGAACATGCAAAGTGAATTAGAGACATTAACATTAATTTCCCAAGCAAAGGCTTAAATATGATATGAGCAAGACGAGTGTTATGACTCATCAGAAGTGATAGAAAGTGCACTCTTTAAAAGAATCGAAGACTTTCCTAAGATCTCCAGCAGAGGGTTTCAGAAGCTAAACAAGCGACCTGCTGATAGAACTCCAAGTTGCAAAGACTGAAGATTTGCAAGGTCTTTCACTTCTGGACACAGCAAACACGGGCCGTCAACCTCATAGTACAAAAACTACCTTACAGTTTGCAAGAGTTATGGATCACTAAAAGCTCTGCATACAAACGAAGGTGCAACGTCCCATTTCCTCCACTCTCCTTCTTTCTAGACTTTGTACACCAACAAGCAAAGAGTGTATCCCTTTAATAGCAGTACTGCAGAGACTGAGAAGGCCTCAGCAAGGGCGACATGTCCCAACTCACCAACATCAGTTTTTGGTCTATATTGCGGTTTTAGCGCAACATAGACCAAAAAACTGATGTTGGCGAGTTTTACCCCTTTTTTTTTTTTACCCCTTTTGACGCCATATTTTGGATGTAAATGAACTGTCATACACCAAAACTAGGCGCATTATACGCCGGGTACGACACTTTGTAATGCGCCTAAATATGGTGCAATGTGCGTACCCGTCGCGCAGTGCGCCTATTGAATCACATTACATATGTTATGCGCCTCCGTCGGGCAATGCGCCGCAATAGGCGCATTACATATGCTACCAAAGATATGCTATGCGCCGTGAGTTGGGCAATGCGCCTTTTTTGATGCGATGTGCCTTTTTAGACGCGATGCGCCTTTTTCTACGCAATGCGCCTTTTTAGGCACATTAAAGTATTCCTGACGCCAGATTTTATAACGTATCTGACTTTCAGGCGCACTTAACACTATTTAATGCGCCGAAAACTGGCATAGATACGCCACTTTTCGGACATGTCTCCCTTAGAGAATGACTTCTTCATAAGAAACCTCACCCACTGCTGAAATGTAGAGAATTTATAGAACAAACCTCTTAGGGACTGCAAAGCCTTCCTCAAGTAAAACCGTATTTGCTACAAGTGTTGTGCATCAACTTCCTATATTGCAAAAGAGTGTATAGCAAACATCAAGTGCTCAGAATGTGACCGCAATGAACATAATACAGCTTTACACCCAGGACCAGCTCCATGAATTCTTACACCCGAAGACCAATCCACAGAGCACAGCAGAGAGGAGAAAGACACAGTGGGGCAGATTTATCAATAGTGTCTTACTTTTAGACAGTGTAAAGTTAGACTAGACAGTCTTATAATGCGCCACATTTATCATAGTGTTGATAAATCTGTCGCAGGTTAGAACGGTCTAGTCTAAGTTTGTACCACAATTAAGTTGGTTTACTTTTACGCCAGAAACTGCGAAAAAATTGTCGCGTTTGTTGTCACATTGAAGCTACGCCCCTTTTTGCAAAGCCCCGTCCCCTTTGTCGGACGAGGCATAGAAGCGTCTGAAACTGTCTAAAACACATAGTAAATGTGGCAAAAAGCTGGTTTTTGGTGCAAATGGAGATGGAATTCTGGCGCAACTGCCTTGATAAATCTGCCCCGGTATCTTCTGAAGTGACACCTCAGTGCACCCAAGCCTGCGGAAAAGGTCTTAAAGCCAAATCCTATTCCAAAATTTATCTAATTACAGTTTAGCCAACTGGTCACAGAGAAAAAGAAGTAAGGATGTATGTCATTCTTGATGATCAAATCAATAGATAGGAGATTCCTACACCTGAGGCAGCATTGCATCATGGACATCTGAAAACCATAGCACATTGCATCCCTGCATTAGGTCCAGAAGCTCAGATAATACTTCTTCTTGGAAGAGACCTCATAAGAGTCCACAAGGTGGTAAAGCAGTTAAATGGCCCTCACAATTCCCCATATGCTCAGAAGCTTGACCTAGGGTGGTCATTACAGGTGATGTCTGCCTGCCTAGGGAATGTTCACAAACCAACCACTGTGAACTCTCTTTACACCAACTCGTTGGAGAATGGGCATCCATCCCTTTTCAAACCATGTTCTAGCAGATTCTTCGTCAAAGAGAAGATTTCAGAAACTGATAACCTTTCCTTGAAGACGGAGACTATTTAGTGCATGGTCTTTCAGAGTTCAAAAGAATATCCATAAAATAGCCCCCTCTATTGAAGATGAAGCTTTCTTGAAGATGATGTCCCTTAATGATGTTCTTCTAACAGGACCAGACCTCAATAATAAACTCATTGGTGTCCTCCTCAGATTCCACAAAGAACCTATTGCTATTGTTGCTGATATTCAACAAATGTTCCATGTTTCCTCGTTAAAGAAGAACACAGGAACTTCTTGAGATTCTTCTGGTTTGAAGATAATGACTTTACCCTAGACATCACTGAATACCGCAGGAAGGTACAGGTTTGTGGCAACAGTCCATCTCCTGCAGTTGCTATCTGTGGACTCTGACTATCTGTTCAAGAAGGTGGGAGAGAATATGGTCAAGATGCCAGACAGTTTGTAGAGAGAAACTTTCATGTAGATGATGGCTTAAAGGGAACCTGATTATGTCCCCCTTGCTGAGAACAGCACAAGCTAATGGCAGACCTGCTGTTTCCAGCGCTGTGTCTCTTATTTCAGCCAGAAAAGAGTCATGAAAAAAGTCATTTGAGGCTAGCTCCGCCCACCACAACTGAAAAACCTATTACTTAGAATAGGTAGAACATGAGAATAACTGTCAGGTGGGCGGGGCTAACCTTTGGCTAACACCTGCTCATGAATAAGATTTGCGCATTAAATGCTCTAAAACTACAGCATCTTACAGAATAAGGGACACAGTGATGGAAACAGCAGGTCTGCCATTAGCTTGTGCTGTTCTCAGCAAGGGTGGCAAAACCTATGGTGACAGGTTCCCTTTAACCCCTTACCGACATGGGATGTATGAGTACATCCTAATGCCGAATCATGAGGTCTAAGGAACTGCCCAAGGAGCTCAGAGACAGAATTGTGGCAAGGCACAGATCTGGCCAAGGTTACAAAAGAATTTCTGCAGCTCTCAAGGGTCCTTAGAGCACAGTGGCCTCCATAATCCTTAAATGGAAGAAGTTTGGGAACGACCACAACTCTTCCTCGACCTGGCCGTCCAGCCAAACTAAGCAATTGTGGGGGAAGAGCCTTGGTGAGAGAGGTAAAGAAGAAGCCCAAGATCACTGTGGCTGAGCTTCAGAGATGCAGTAGGGAGATGGGAGAAAGATACAAAAAGTCAACTATCACTGCAGCCTCCACCAGTCTGGGCTTTATGGCAGAGTGCGGCCGACGGAAGCCTCTCCTCAGTGCAAGACATATGAAAGCCGCAGACAGTCTGCAAAACACCTGAAGGATCCCAGACTATGAGAAATAAGATTCTCTGGTCTGATGAGACGAAGATTGAACTTTTTGGTGTTAATTGTAAGCGGTGGAGAAAACCAGGCACTGCTCATCACCTGCCCAATACAATCCCGACAGTGACACATGGTGGGGGCAGCATCATGCTATGGAGGTGTTTTACAGCTGCAGGGACAGGACGACTGGTTACAATTAAAGGAAAGATTAATACGGCCAAGTACAGAGATATCCTGGATGAAAACCTCTTCCAGATGCTCCGGACCTCAGACTGGGCCGAAGGTTCATCTTCCAACAAGACAATGACTCTAAGCAGACAGCTAAAATAACAAAGCAGTGGCTTCAGAACAACTCTGTGCCCATTCTAGACTGGCCCAGCCAGAGCCCTGACCTAAACCCAGTAGAGCATCTCTGGAGAGACCTGAAAATGGCTGTCCACCACCATCCAACCTGAGGGAACTGGAGAGGATCTGCAAGGAAGAATGGCAGAGGATCCCCAAATCCAGGTGTGAAAAACTTGTTGCATCATTCCCAAGAAGACTCATGGCTGTACTAGCTCAAAAGGTGCTTCTACTCAATACTGAGCAAAGGGTCTGAATACTTAATGCCATGTGATATTTCAGTTTTTCTTGTTTAATAAATTTGCAAAAATATCTACATTTCTGTTTTTTTTTCTTTCAAGATGGGTGGGGGGGGGGAGGCAGGGTGTACATTAATCAGCAAAAAAATGAACTTTTTTGATCTCACCAAATGGCTGCAATGAAACAGTGTGTGAAATGTAAAGGGATCTGAATTCTTTCTGTACCCACTGTACATATTTATAGCTTCGCTACGGCATTTCTGGGCACATTACAGTCAGAACAGGTATACCACTTTCAAAGTGGTATACCGGAGTCAGAACTGTCGTGCAAGTGCTGGAATGCGCCAAATTTCATACATGTCGCCCTTTAGGTCTATGTAAATAACACTACTCAGTGGCGCTATGTACCGACTGATCACAACCCCGCAGGCCATGCTACTTGAGCTGTATTAGCATCTTGCCTTAAGAACACTACCTGGCTAACAGGACCAACATTTCTGTACAAACTAGTACTTGACAGTTTGGAGAAAAGCACATACGAACTATTAGGCCTCGTTCACACGGCTTATTTCAGAACGTATTTACAACGGATTTCCGATCGTAAATACGTTCTGAAATCAGTTGAAAATCAGTTGCAAATAAGTGCCACTAAGTGTGGCACGTATTTGTAACTGATTTCCTGACGGATTCACCATCTACAATCATTGTAGGTGGTGAATCCGTCCGGAAATAATTGAGATGTGAATTGTTTTTCCGTCCGGATTGCCGTCGTCAATCCGCGCGGCAATCCGGAACGGAAACTACGCGTCGTGTGAACGACGAGCCGTATTTTTCTATTGATTTCAATAGAAAATAGGCTGTGACTTATTTCGGACGGATTTGCCGACGGATTGACGATCGTCAATCCGTCGGCAAATACGCGGCGAAATAAGCCGTGTGAACGAGGCCTTAGAGCCAGAATCTGATGCAGAGATCCGCCTGCAGGTTGCTACACTTGCCACAACAGTTTCCAACGAACAGCTTGGCTCTAAACATTTTAACAGATTTTCTACTTGAAAGTCTTTAAACAGAGCTGTATCTTGCATAATTCTCGCTAAATGTCTTAAAGCCAAGCCAACAGTATCAGAGCATTGTAAGAGTTGACATTATTATCACAAAGCCTATACAGTGGATGAGCTCACACAAACCAGAGATGTTGTTCTCCATTGTGTCCAACAAGAGGCTTATGCATGTGAATTTGAATGTCTCGAAAATAAGAGGTGTTTCTAAGGACAGTTCCTTAACCCCTTAAGCTGAACGCCTGACAAGTACTTAATGACCAGAACATTTTTTTAGTTTTTGCCTCCTTGCATTTCAACAGTTGTAACTTTTTTTATTTTTTCAATGATGCAGTTGTATGAGGCCTCGTTTTATTCGAGACAAGTTGTGCTTTATGGGGGAATATTTTAAGTTCACTTATAAATGCAGGATTTTTTTTTTAATTTTTTTTACACCATTCAAATTACACAATTAATTAAATGTTAGATTAATTCCACAGGTTATTACGGTCGTGTGGATACCTAATATGTGTAGTTTTTTTTCTGTGTGTAATGTATGCACAATTTTTTTTTTTTACACTTTTTGTTTTTTCCTTTTTTTTTTTTTTTTTTTTTTAAATCCCATGAAGGGAGAACTGTTACTTTTTTTTATATATACACTTAGTAATGTATTAGCATATTCATATATGCTAATACATTATAATCTGTGTCAGTCTAACACAGGCAGTGATCAGGACAGCACACAGTCTGGCCTGATCACTGGCTTGTAATGCAGAAAGTCCTGGGGCTACTCTAAGTCCCCAGGGCTGACTGTGCAGCCGTTCCCCCGGCTCTGTCAGGTCACCGGGTGTTCCGATCACCCGACAGAGCAGGAAAACCCTTTTATTGCGCTGCGGTGATAATCCGCGGCAATCAAAGGGTTAAAGCATCGGGGAGCGGAGGTTTCCCCCGCTCCTCGGTGCTTGCAGGAGCTGCGCTGGGATCGGGGCTGTGTAGTACAGCCCCGCTCCAAGTGCTGCTGCGGCGCCGGACGGCGCAATCTCCAATGTCTGCAGCGACGTCAAGACGTCGCTGCAGACGAACGACCAGAAATGCCGGCCATCAAAATATGGTGGGTGGTTGTTAAGGAGATAAAGAGACTTTGCCCCTTTTATAGATGCTAATGGACTGTTCAGAGTTGAGGGACATATTTCAAATGTGAAACTTGGCACAGATGAATACAATCTAATAATGCTCTCAAACAACCACATTGCATCTTTACCTGTGCAAAACTATCATGAACAGACTAAGCACCATGGACATTTGTGCACTGAGGAAGCTTTGTGTACAGCAGAATTCTGGAGAGTAGGAGCAAAAAGACTTGTGAGTCATTTGATTTTTGAATGCCGGAAACTCTGTGGTATGTTCCAGTCACAAAAGATGGCTAATCTTCCTGCAGACCGACTCACACTTTTACAAATGTCGGTCTTGATGTGCTTGGCCCCTGGTCTGTCACCACATGGCACATTAGAAGAGGCCATGCGAACAGTAAACACTGGCCAGTTATATTTACTTGCCTGAGTGTTAGGGCTGAGCATATAGAAGTCATTGAGTCTCTGGACACATCCAGAGACTCATAAATGCTCTTAGACATTATATTTCCATTAAAGCCCCAGTTAAGTGTATCCACTCTGTTGGAGCCTGCAAAGAGACGGAAATCTCTTCAAACATTGACCACGTAGAGAAAAAATCTTGCTGATCAAGGTTGTACATGGATGTTCAATCCTCCACATTCTTCTCATGTGGGAGATTCCTGGGAGTGTATGGTCAGCATGGCATTCAATATTTCTACAACTGGGAACATCAAAGCTTACCCATGAGACACTCACAACTTTCATTGCTGAAGTTGCGGCCATCATAAAAGCCAGACCTTTGACCTTGATACCCACTGGTCCAAAATATCTTCTTTTATTGACTCCTACTCTTCTCACCCAAAAAGTTAGTCCAGAGACACCTCCTCTTGGTGACTTTACTGACAAAGATTTATACAAGAGCCACTGTAGATGAGTACAAACACTAGTGGATGCCTTCTGAGATAAATAGAGAAGACAACACTTTTCTACTTTACATACCATAAACAAATGTCAGACCAGTAAACCCAACATGAAAGTTGTTCTTGTAAAGTATACTCAATCAAAGAGAAATTATTAACCTCTAGGACTGGTAACTAAAGAGTTCCCAAGTGAAGATGTAAAGTGGAAGTCAAAGTTTGTAGGAAAAATGAACCTAAACTTTTGCTCAGACCTGTTACTGAATTGATTGCGTTATTCTCTTCTGAGATGCTTTAATATGGTACCCTGGGGTACCAGACAGGGAGTGTCATACCTTCAGCAATATTTCTTTTTTCGTATATTGTATTTCTATTCAGCAGCAACAGCTCCATCTAGTGTCTCTTTGTGTTTATTGCAAGTTGAACATACAGTGTTAAGTATGTACCATCAAAGCTGCCGTAACTATCACCTGACCCTGCTGACCTCATTGTAGTCATTTCCTCAGCAGCCATTTTCTTTTGGACACATACTGAGTGGAAGCATGTTAACCATCCTCTCACATTCAAGCCTACAGTAGCATCACTGGTATGTTCAAATTACCATCTGGGGCTGCAGATTTACAGTGACATATATTATTATGTTTCTATGTCCTTATCTGTTTTATTTATAATTTATGCTTAGGCTCATGTTTGCTGCAGACAGGACAGCACTGTACCCTCCATGTGTTTGTCTGCACATATATCTATACATATCCATGTGCTGTATGTTACTGTATCTTACGCACATGTTTGTTTTGCATTGCTTTGCACAATATTGTGTTGCTGCATGTTGCTATATTATAGTAAGTACATTCTTTTTCTGTTCCTCAGTTTTACACTAGCCATGGCAATAAAAGTTGAAATACGGACATTGCTCCTTTGTTAATGACTTGCTGGGAAAGAGTTTAGCTGCCTGTCAACTTATGCTCTGCACACATAGGGAGGACAGAACAGGGAGGGATTGTCCCTCTCATGGTCCTGCACTCCCCCCATCTGTCCAAGAGTGTTGTTAATTGATGCAAATTACTTCTGGTTTCTACCTATAATGAATATATGTTGTAGGTTTCCTGAGGTAAGTATCCTTTTAAACTAGTGCAAAGAAGTCACAAAAGCGAATTATACCTTCAAAGGACATTGATAATCTATCATTTGAGGTCGTAGGTAATTTCAACTTAAAAACAGCATAGATTTTAAGCTTTCTTTAGTATACAAGTTTCAAATGACAACAAACCCATCTGCTTTTAGAATCCAAAGTCTGTTTGGCAGGCTGCCATCAGGAAACTGCAGAGAAGAACATTTTTAACGAAGAAGATGGAACCAGGTATCAAAGGCAAGAGGACTTTCTCTATAAAACAGGGCACTGAGATGGAAGATACTATATGACAAAGGGTGTAATATATCTCAGGTAAGATGCTTTGAGCATCACAGAAATTGTACCAGAAATGACAATAGGTCCCCCTAACTGGTCACCAGTCCAACATAAGATGGAAGATGTAAGGAAGATTTTTTTACAGTATATTTGGGCATCTGTGCCACTTGGGCAATACTTTAAAATGTTTCTCTTTCAATACAGCCTGAGGTGCTAAGACTTTAGGCCCAAGGTCTACCTTCCACTTTGCCTCTAATGGAAGGATTATTCTAGTTATTTCCATATTCCTTGACAACTTATAAAGTAGAGATGGAGACCTGAATACAGTTTTTAATCTTAGATTGGGGGCACAGAAACCAACACGCTATATACTTATGTTTATGGACAAATTAGCATCTAGGCAAAAGAAGCCATGGAACTATACAAGCCATCTAATGGTTGGATAATAGTATTTACTAAAAAGTGCTGGATGGTGATTTTGGGAGAACTGCTGTGGGTGCAGCAGTGAGAGCTGGAGAAGATCTGCAGGGAAGACTGGTTTGTCATGAGCAGGAATAAAGAAGCCATAGAAATTGGAGGTTCAGATTAATAAAGCTAGTCACTAAAGTGTTAGATGTAAGAATTTAGGTTTCTGTAATGATCTGGAAAGTAACCAAAAATAAACCTGATGTAGCCAGTAAATTGATGGCCACAAAGGCCAACTTCATTTATACCCTTTGTTGGTTTTAATCGAAAATTTTTAACACCAACATGGTGAAAATGTAGACTAAATCTGCCCAAAAAATGTAGGCTTAAAGGGGTTTTGCCACAAAGTAAAATTGACGTGGGAAGCTTGCAAATGAAATAACAAACATTTCACCATTCATTATTATTCATAATTCTGGACCATTTTTGTTTTAGCTGCTCCTTTAGTGATCCATTGTTTACAGCTCGTCTCCAGGGGCTACGGCCAGAGCTGAGAGCTTCTCAGTCCTGGTCAGACATACTCAGTCATCACTTCTCCTCTCAGGCAGCTACTGAGTGTTCAAACCCCAGGTGCTGTCATTGTACTCCTGTCCTCTGCACTCCTTTAGTAATTAGTGCAAATAACTAAAAAGAAAGAAACCTCAATGAGTTATGTGCATTGATAAAGAGAAAAAAATCCACAGGTTTGATTCCTGCAGGGATTTGAACCTAGGACTCTTATGCCTGGAGGCAAAAACTTTACCTCTCAACTACTCACAATGCTTTACATAAATAGACCTTTCTTTGACTACAAAGAGGAAAGGCATGGTGATATCATCCTGCTGGGTCACATGATATGCAATTCAAATAAATCACACACGTCCCCTTCTGAGCACACACAGCTGAAGAGCTGGATACAGGAGGTATGAAATGAGATTGTGGCAAAACCCCTTTAATGAGAGTGCAACGAGTGAGAAAGTCCTGAATTTCGACATGACCGATCCTTTTGTTCTGACTGGAGATTAACAGCGATGAAACATAAAGGGCAACAAACAGTGAAAATAGTAGCTGTGACCAAATAAATGCTCCGGTGTAAGATGGGAGAATAGATGTTGTTCTGCGTTGACAGTCATTTCCTGTAGTTCTTCTTTAAACTTCTTCCACAGAAGAATCATTGATATTCATGTAGGACAAGATTAAGAAAATAAACATCATCTTGAGGAATGAATAAGTATGAAATATGTGGAAAACTAGGGGACGGGAGCCAGGATGTGGTCTGTGGCTTCCAGGAAAACAGTGACTAAGCAATAATATTCAATAATCTCGTCTCTGCAAGTTCTTATTGATTGTAGGGCAAAGCAAGTAAGAGCCAAACTTTATTGTGGTCAAAGAGTCTGCTCTTATTTGTTTTACCGCTATTTCCTAATGGACTGTAAGCTCTTATGAGCAAGGGCCTCACACCTTTTATTTGGCTTGTTAAATTAGTAAACAAAAAAAGAGAAAAATTTTAAAAATCCGCGTTTCGGACGTAGAGTCCTTATTTGTGACTGTATGTTTGAAACGTGTAGAGTTTTTTTTATCCTGATGCTAAGGACATCTACACCTCTTATGTTTCTCAAATTTTTATCTAATATGGAATAACATTTTGGACTTTTATTTGGACTTCAGGTGTGCTGAATCGTAATTTTGCCCTTTTTTTTTTTTTGTTCATCTACGCCATCCTGCCTGAGGACTAGATCTGAGCACCTCAAAATTTTTGGTATATCTATTGCTATCCGTTTTCTAAACCATGTCCTTTATATTACTCTTTAGTCTATTTTTATTTAAATTCAGTTATGTTATGTTCTAACGGAATCTCTAAATTGGCTACTAAGCACATATGTGCAGTTTGGTCTCGCTCTATATTATTCTTTTTACATGAGCGAGCCTATTTTGTATAGCCCGCATTATTTTCTGCATTTTGGTGTTTTTGTATATTCACACTAATGTAGATTTTCATCTGTCCGGTTCATTTGAGCCCAAAATGGATCGTATGCTTTTATATTTAGCGGTACGCCACATCTAGCTGCGCCTGTGCCTTTTGATTTTGTGCTCCTGTCATAATCTTGTTGCCGAATGCGTGTTTGCGATCTCCCTTTCGCGCCTGCACTGTGGGTGTCTTCCTAAATCTATGGAATTTACCTACCGTAGTTATTCTATGCGCAGGCGCGGTCTTCATGGCTGGGATTACGGCAATCTAGAACTGCGCATGCGCCCGCCTCTGATTGTGTGAGCGCCGTGTTTGAATTGCCACGCTTTATTTATATGTTTACAATTGCGGCCATACGAGATGACGTAGTTCCGGTGGGCTATTCAGGCTCCTTAGTATTTAAGTAGCAGCTGCTATATTACTTTGTAACACATCTTGTTCCCTGGACCACGTACCGGAGCGTAGCAGGATCCAATGAGCCTTATCTGGACCAGCTATACATTATTATATAAGAAGGGACGTAAGCATAATCTCATCCATTTGGCAATATCATGTGTATCTTTGCTTTTTGTGCTATCCCCTGATGAACCCGCTCTATCAGCGGGGGCCACGCGTTGGGATAGAGGGATAGATATAGGTTTTTGATAGGTATACTTTTTGTGTTTTTATTTGTTTTTGTATTTGTGCATTTTTTTTTGTGGTTTTATCTTATGTGTATTCTATTTTTAGTTTGTGTCCTGATATTGCTTTAGGGAATTGCAGGGATTTAGTTAGATAGTATATACGGGGTCGCCCTTGTTCAGGGCGGTTACTCCGTTTACCTGTCTTTAGAGTTAGTAGGTAGTTTTTAATAGGGACTATAGGGATTGCCGTGTGGCATTTCCTTTCATTTAATATATATCTTAATAAAAGTTATTTTTTATGTGTATTTTCTTTATCATGACCTGCAGGTATTTGGTGTCTCTAGTTGTTTGCACCTCAAAAGATCTCTTAGCTTGGCATGTCAGAACATTTGGAGTCGGTGAGCTGTATACGAAACCTGTTTTCTTTTTGTTTGTTAAATTAGTGCTTGTTACCTTATAATGGCTGGGTTCTTGTGTAACTCTACATTGGAAAGTGCTTTAGAGTATGTTGCCGCCATGTACATATTCTTCTTCTCATGATTGCTCATACCATTCTCCATAAACCTTGACCCAATGGGCAAAGTGTGCACTTTTAGAATCTCTATGTATGCAAATGGGAACAATCTACGAAATCATGGCATATCCTATATCAGTGTTTGGCTACAATAAGTTGGAGTAAGATGCAAGAGATGCCTGCTTCTTAATACATTTGGCATTTTTGCTGAGGCTGTTCATGCACTAGAAACTAAATCTTTGGCACTTAGGAGTTGGTGTAGATTTCTTATGAAATTTAAACTGATGTTTTTGGTGTAAATTATAGTAAATCCTGGACATGGGAGGACATAAACATTGCACTAAGATCTGATTCACATCTGTGTTGGAAGCTCAGATTGAAACCTACGGCACAAGGTTTATTGTGATTTGATGGAAAAAATAGTGCATCAAGGGTAGTCAATTTGGTGCATTGAGATTTGGACTGCTTCCTCACAAATGTGCTTAGGCTTTGGTAGGGCCTGACTACTGGGAGAGAGCATGAATTATTATAAGTAGGCTAATACATACATGAAAATAACATCTGCACTTCATGTCGTTGAGAATGGTGAGTTTCCACAAATATAAATTCCTTCTTTGCCAATTTAGATTTGGGATATCCTATTAGTTCAATTTCGGCCAAGCCTGAAAACTTCAGTAGGACTGGCTGAGCCTCTAATGAGTATGGGGATGTCCTGACTCCCCCAATGGTAAATGTTAGGGGGAAAAATAATCAGGGAGGTTGAATTTTAACCTGCCCAATTATTTTGTGCTCACTGGAGATTATGAGTGTGTTCACATGACTGATTTGGACACAGATTTTTCAGCGCCCAGAAAAGCATTAAAATCTCGCCTGAAATACGCTTTTTCAGAAGAGGCTTTTACAAGGTTTTGATGAGATTTTTGAGATTCACGATTTTGACACGGTTTTTAGCTGAGTTTTATCTTGACCAGATTACAACATTACTACTTTACAAACTGTGTCCAAAGCCACGTACAACCGCGCCCAAAACCGCAATGAGGTGTTGAAACTCTCCATTGATTCCTATGGGGATTTTCAGCATTGGAGGCACCTCAAGAATTGACATGACACTTCTTTTTCAGCGCCCAGAACAGCGTCCACAGAAACGTGGCAAACGTGCAACAAAACAGCACCCCAAAGATGTGTAGTGTGAACTACAACACGGTTTTACATAGGAATCAATGAAAATGAACTGGGGGCGTTTTGGAAGCTTATTGGACGTGGAAATGCTCCGAAAACAGCATCCAAATCGGCTGTGTGAACATACCCTTACAGTTGCCAATGAAAACATAAAGGGTAAAAAGTTGTAGCAGTGACCTGGTCAATGATGCAATGTAAGATGGGAGAATAGATTTTGTTCTGTGCTTACAAAGTAATTTCCTTGCAGTAGTTCACTAAGATTTCAGTCATATTCTACTGAAAGAGGCGAAAAACTGATCTATCAAGACAACCACCTAAAAAAAAAATCAAACAAAGATGATATGTCTAATGCCTGATAAAATGTTTGCTGCAATGGATTGTGGATAACTATGAAAAAAAATCTGGTTCCCTCCAATGGCAGAAAAAAAAGAATACTGGTCCTGCCTCATATCTCCTAGACTACTGCAACATCCTTCTCTGTGGCCTCCCAGCAGCACCCCCACTCCCCTCCAATTCATCCTTAATTCAGCTCCTAACACAACCGTCTCCAAGACTTATCCCCTGCTTCCCCCACACTCTGGAACTCACTGCCCCAACAAATCAGACTCTCACCCTCTCACCAGCCTCAAAAGCAACCTGAAAACCCATCTCTTCAGGATTGCCTATAACCAACAATAACCCCGATGTCACTACACCCTCCACAAACATGTCCGCCCATTCCCTTACCTTCTGTCTCTTCCCATCCTCCTTGTAGATTGTAAACCCTCACAGGCAGGGACCTCTCTCCTTCTGTATTAGCTGTTAGTTATTAATTTGTCACCTTTGGACTTGTTTGACCTATGTTATGTATGCAACCAGGGCTGTATTTATAGGTCATGCTGCCCTAGGCACTAAACCTGAATACGCCCCCATTAACAATTTGCATTACCACGCCCCTTTCACAATATGTCACACCCCTTTACAAAAGCCACGCCCACTAAACCCATGTAACGGCTCTAGAAGAAAGATAATTGAAGGGTTTGCTGTTACCCAGCTTTCCTAGATGTTGGAGAACCTATTCAGCATCCAGGAAAGCTGGGAGATAACGCCAAACTGTGCCTGAACATAAACCACTACACTACAACCAATATTTCCATCATACAATTGAGACCATAAGTGTGTAGACACCAGTGTACACAGCCTCTGCAGACTGTATATGACCTCCACACAGTGACCATATAGTGGTAGACACCAGTGTGCACAGGCTCTGCAGACTGTATACAACAACCATCCAATGACCATCTAGTGGTAAACACCCTCAGTGCAATGCACCAGTAGTAGAGCACGCAGATGCAGTAATTCATAGCTCTCACTGAAAGCTATGATTACCTGCTGGTTTCCCCAATGTGTACTGCACACCGGAAGAAAAGTGACATGTAAAAGTCTATGGGAGTCGGCGCACACCGCTATAGAAGTACACGCCGGCCAGCACATGCTTCTAAAGTACAGCACATCACTATATGCCGCAAGACGTCAGGAAAAGCAGGAAGGATAACACAGGATAGGCTTAGATATCCAACGCCAAAGCAGGTGGGATAACACAGGATGGGCCCTTAGATACCAACCCCAGCAGGTAGGATAACATAGGAAGGCTTAGACACACAGCACCAGCAGGTAGGATAACACAGGATAGGCTTAGATACCCAACGCCAGCAGGTAGGATAACACAGATAGGCTTAGATACACAGCGCCAGAAGGTAGGATAACACAGGATAGGCTTAGATACATGCACCCAGGTAAGGTAACATCATAGGCTTAGAAATATTCAACGCCAGCAGGTAGGAAACACAGAAAAGCTTAGATACACAGCACCAGCAGGTAATTTTAAAACACAGGATTAGGCTTGGATAAACAGCACCAGCAGTACGATAACACAGATGGTTAGATACTCACCCAGCACGATAGATAACACAGATAGCTTAGATAAAACAGCGCCAGCAGGTATGATAACACAGGATAGGCTTAAAGATACCCAACGCCAGCAGTAGATAACACAGATAGGCTTAGATACACAGCGCCAGAAAGGTGGGATAACACAGATAGCTTAGATACTCAACGCCAGCAAATGGATTAAAACAGGATAGGCTTAGATACAAAAAAGCCCAGAAAGTGTGATTAACACAGGATAGGCTTAGATTACACAGCCCAAGCAGGTAGGATAAACACAGATAGGCTTAGATACCCACGCCAGCAGGTAAGGATAACACAGGATAAGTTAGATACACAGCACCACAGTAGGATAACACAGGTTTAGGCTTGGATAAACCACCAGCAGGTACGATAAGCACAGATCGGCTTAGAAAACTCAACCCAGCAGGTAGGATAACACAGGATAGCTTAAAAATAACAGCGCCAGCAGGTAGGATAACACAGATAGGCTTTAGATACCAACGCCACAGTAGGATACACAGGAAGGCTTAGATACACACGCCAGCAGTGGGATAACACAGGATAGGTTTAGATACTCAACGCCAGCAGAATGATAAAAACAGATAGCTTAGATACACAGCACCAGCAGTGGGATAACACAGAAAGGCTTAGATACACAGCACAAGAAAGGTAGGATACCACCAGGATATGCTTAGATACACAGCACAAGCAGATAGGATAACACAGAATAGGCTTAGATACCCAGCGCCAGCAGTATGATTAAACACAGGATAGCTTAGATACACAGCACCCAGCAGGTGGGATTAACACAGGATAGTGTTAATAAACAGCGCCAGCAGGTGGGATAACACAGAAGTGATTAATACACAGCACAAGCAGTAGGATACACAGATAGGCTTAGATACCCCGCCAGCAGGTAGGATAACACAGGATAGGATTCCTAACAAAGTACATCTCTCACCCCCCAACACCCCACGTGTCTCAACTCCCCCCCAGCACATTTATCAGCCCCCCCAGCCCCACACTCTTCAGTCCCCCCAGCACATCTCTCTCAGCCCCCAGCACATCTCTCTCAGCCCCCCAGCACATGTATAAACCCCCCCAGCACCATGTATTCAGCCCCCCCAGCACTTGTATTAACCCCCCCAGCACAATGTATTCAGCCCCCCCCCAGCACATGTATTACCCCCCCAGCACAATGTATTCAGCCCCCCCAGCACATGTATTAACCCCCCCCCAGCACAATGTATTCAGCCCCCCCAGCACATGTATTCAGCCCCCCCTGCACAATGTATTCAGCCCCCCAGCACATGTATTAACCCCCCAGCACAATGTTTTCAGCCCCCCCAGCACAATGTATTCAGCCCCCCCAGCACAATGTATTCAGCCCCCCCCCAGCACAATGTATTCAGCCCCCCCAGCACATGTATTAACCCCCCCAGCACATGTATTAACCCCCCCAGCACATGTATTCAGCCCCCCAGCACAATGTATTAAGCCCCCCCAACACAATGTATTAAGCCCCCCCAGCACAATGTATTCAGCCCCCCAGCACATGTATTAACCCCCCCAGCACAATGTATTAACCCCCCAGCACAATGTATTCAGCCCCCCCCAGCACATGTATTAACCCCCCCAGCACAATGTATTCAGCCCCCACCCAGCACATGTATTAACCCCCCCAGCACAATGTATTCAGCCCCCCCAGCACAATGTATTCAGCTCCCCCAGCACAATGTATTCAGCCCCCCCAGCACATGTATTAACCCCCCAGCACAATGTATTCAGCCCCCCCCAGCACAATGTATTCAGCCCCCCCAGCACATGTATTAACCCCCCAGCACAATGTATTCAGCCCCCCCAGCACAATGTATTCAGCCCCCCCAGCACATGTATTAACCCCCCAGCACAATGTATTCAGCCCCCCCCAGCACAATGTATTCAGCCCCCCAGCACAATGTATTCAGCCCCCCCAGCACAATGTATTCAGCCCCCCAGCACATGTATTCAGCCCCCCCAGCACAATGTATTCAGCCCCCCCCAGCACAATGTATTAACCCCCCCAGCACAATGTATTCAGCCCCCCCAGCACATGTATTAACCCCCCCCCAGCACAATGTATTAACCCCCCAGCACAATGTATTAACCCCCCAGCACAATGTATTCAGCCCCCCCAGCACATGTATTAACCCCCAGCACAATGTATTCAGCCCCCCCAGCACATGTATTAACCCCCCAGCACAATGTATTCAGCCCCCGCCCCCCAGCACATGTATTAAGCCCCCCCAGCACAATGTATTCAGCCCCCCCAGCACATGTATTAACCCCCCAGCACAATGTATTAACCCCCCAGCACAATGTATTCAGCCCCCACCCAGCACATGTATTAACCCCCCCAGCACAATGTATTCAGCCCCCCCAGCACATGTATTAACCCCCCCAGCACAATGTATTCAGCCCCCCCCCAGCACATGTATTAACCCCCCAGCACAATGTATTCAGCCCCCCCCAGCACAATGTATTCAGCCCCAGCCCCCCAGCACAATGTATTAACCCCCCCCCCCAGCACATGTATTAACCCCCCCAGCACATGTATTAACCCCCCCAGCACATGTATTCAGCCCCCCAGCACAATGTATTCAGCCCCCCAGCACATGTATTCAGCCCCCCAGCACATGTATTAACCCCCCAGCACATGTATTAACCCCCCCAGCACATGTATTAACCCCCCCAGCACATGTATTAACCCCCCCAGCACAATGTATTCAGCCCCCCCAGCACATGTATTAACCCCCCAGCACAATGTATTCAGCCCCCCCAGCACAATGTATTCAGCCCCCCCCAGCACATGTATTAACCCCCCCAGCACAATGTATTCAGCCCCCCCCAGCACATGTATTAACCCCCCCAGCACAATGTATTCAGCCCCCCCAGCACATGTATTAACCCCCCCAGCACAATGTATTCAGCCCCCCCAGCACATGTATTAACCCCCCCAGCACATGTATTAACCCCCCAGCACAATGTATTAACCCCCCCCAGCACACGGCATTCCGCCCCCCGTGCCCCTGTATTGAGCCCCCGCTGCACATGTATTCAGCCCCCGCCCCCCCAGCACAATGTATTCAGCCCCCCCCAGCACATGTATTCAGCCCCCCAGCACATGTATTAACCCCCCAGCACATGTATTAACCCCCCCAGCACAATGTATTCAGCCCCCCCAGCACATGTATTAACTCCCCCAGCAAAATGTATTAACCCCCCCATCACAATGTATTCAGCCCCCCCAGCACAATGTATTCAGCCCCCCAGCACATGTATTAACACCCCCCCAGCACAATGTATTAACCCCCCAGCACAATGTATTCAGCCCCCTTCCCCCAGCACAATGTATTAACCCCCAGCACAATGTATTCAGCCCCCGCCCCCCAGCACAATGTATTCAGCCCCCACCCCCCAGCACAATGTATTCAGCCCCCCCACCCACTTACCTGTGTCTTGAAGTGCAGGGACAAGTCTTCCTCTCCTCCTGCCGTCCTGTGCAGGGGAGGAGAGTGGGCGCGGCATCATTGCTGCTGCTCTGCCCTCTCTCAGTAGCCGCTGCCACCAATGTAAGGGCAGATGCCGGCGCCGCTGCCCTGACCCCCCCCCCCCTCCCCACTGGCCGCTCGGGGAGGGGGTGGGGGGTGGCTCCGGGTCAGGTGAAAAAAAAAGTAAGAAAAAAAAAACATCTACCTAGTGGCAAATACGGCCCTGTATGCAACCCAAATGTACAGCGCCCTGGAACCAACTAATAATAATAATCACCGCTTCATATGGTCAGAGTTGCATGGTAATACTCCGGAGGTATGCGATTGCTGGAGGCTTGAAATACCAGCAACTACCAGTAAGCATTATATCTGAGCTTCTTTATTAAAGGGGTTTATTTCATTAACTGGTCTTCAGAATAAAGGGACAGTGAATACAAGCAACTTTGCAATTGGATGTCATTAGCAAAGCTGTCTTATCACAGGATCCCTTATCTTCTGTTTACACTGATCTCCAGTTCTGGATCCCCCCTCCTTGCATTTCACTAGCTGAAAGCTCAATTACATTCTGTTCAGCCCCCGGTTGGCTGTATTCACGGAGCTTGCATTCCTGTCTTTCACTCAAAGTAAGCGACCGACACACTTTCACTCTGCACAACCAGAAGAAACAGAATAACATTGCAGGGCTTCTGAAATCAGGAAACAGCACAATTTTGTTTCGATCCCTGCCTCTCCTGCATAGACGGGAGATCTGTGTCGTTCATAGAAAGTGTAACAAATCTCCAGCTGTGAGAGGAGAAGAGTGCTCAGTCTAGATTGAATGCAGCCTGTGGTATGTATACCGCTCTTACAAAATAAGACTGATAGGGAGAGACACAGTGACATGTGGACTCAGAGAGGGGGGCGGGGGAGTCTCGGGAGCCAGCATGAACAGTGAAGGGGGGGATGATGTCACCCAGCTGGGAGGGGAAGAAACGCCCATGCATTTCTAGAGTTGAGAAGCTGAGAGCAGTATGAATCAGCCGAACTAAAGAAGCGATACATCCCCTTTAAATAAGCAAAATCAAAAAACGTGAAGACGTGTAACAGGTACAGATGCTGATGCATTTTGAGTCCTACATACTCTTAATCTTTGCAAGTTTTTGGATTTTGCTTATTTAATAAAGAATCTCCCATTCTATGCTTACTGGGAGTTGCTGGTATTTCAAACCTCCCTGCAATGGTAGTCTACACCAGTTTCTACAGGTTTTGTGCGGTTTTGTAGCTTGTCACTATTCACTTCCATAAATTAGAGCTGGAATGCCCCAGTCAACCAGTGAGCTGGCATGGCACCGTTTTTGGAAGAAATCAGCCATGTTTTTCTAATCCTGTAGAGCCCCTTTAATAGCTTCTTAAGTAGATTCGGGATACAGTCTCATTTCAGCAGGTAGTATTTCTTTGGCTATTGTAAACTTGAGCTTTCTTTTGTTTAGACATCACGGTCTAACGTAAGCAGTGACAGGGTAGTGCAATCTGTACCCACATATAATGGCCCATTAATTGTTACTGGAATAGGCTGTGTACTGCTGTGAATCATCAGCTACTAACAATGCAGTGTAATTACGGGCACAATTCTGGCGGCAGAAATCACTGGTCTGACGAAAGGTATAAAGGTAACTGTTGTGACAATGCATTTTTCACATCTCCATCATTTTCCTTTTCTATCTAGTTCAAATTTTAATCCATTTTTTAAATTTTATTTCTATCAATTTGGGTGTCAGAACCAATATGACCGCCATGCTATAACTTTCCTTAAAGGGGTTGTCTCACTACATTGATTCATCTCACGTCAGTTCTGTTTTCTCAGTTTCATTTTTGATTCAGGGGCATGTTTACTGGCTTGTACTGGCCTGCAGTGATGAGCTGCTAAGGACACCAGGTCTGTAGCTATAGCGACCAGCGCTGGCAGCCTATCAGGGGAGATCAAACAGGTCTGTAGATCTAGCGACTTGAGGAGCTGATACAGCCCATACAAGAGGGGGTATCTAGGAATAGGTAGGACGCTGTTAATGGACACATATTGCAAAGTGACTTGTTTTTGCAAGATCTTTAACATAAAAATAAATCCTTGTAGGTAGACAATCTCTTTAAGTCCCGAAAGCAAATCTCCTAGGTTATCACTAATTACTGTAAGTTAGTTGGGACCCTGTACAGTGGCACATGTAGTCCTATAGGGTCATATTCCGGACCTGTGGCACTCCAGGTGGTGCCTTCATAATTCGAGGGTAATTCCAAAAGTGGTTCCTCTTATGTTCTATAAAAAGCAGATGTTGGCGTATGACATTAGAGTTTGAACCTTCCTGCCTATATTTGTTAGAGTTCTTTTGTTGTGGGACGGATGGCAGCAGAAGGGCAGTCTGACAAGATGGCGTCTGACATGGAAGTGTGTATACAGCAAAGGTTTGTAATTAAATGCCTCCATGTTAAAAAAAATTCCACCCATTGACATTCATTGATGCCTGCTGAGCATTTAGGGGTAATACACCATAGCACAGTGAGGCAATGGTTCAAAATCAGCTCTCAATTTAAATGCAGACATTGCCCATAATATAGGTTAGTGAGGATATTCCCATGGTCCGACGCTTTGGCCATAACAGGCCTTCATCAGGGACCGAGACGTGGGAAGGAGGAGCAGAAGTGCAAGAGTGTGTAAAGTGTTTCTATACTGTGGACTATTGCCGCCTGGTGGAGCACCCCCATTCACTGAAGTGCGTAGCACCATCATTACTTCTACAGTGAGGCAGTGGGTGACAATTTCAATGGAAGTGACAGTGATGTGAAAGACCAGACACATTCTGGATGGCCATGCACAGCTGTCACACAAAATGAAGAGCATTGTGACCAGTGCCATCCATGTGAATCGGCACATCACAACCGAGGAGCTGTGTAAAGAGCTGACTGTCGGCTTTGATGGAATCAATGATTGCAATGTTGGCATATCAGCATCATTGCAGCTGTGCACAGTGCATCACCTTTGCTGGTGCGGTCTGCAAGCTTTGTTAATTGCTGAAAGGCGGTGACTATGTTGAAGAGTAGAGACCATGTGCTCTATCAACTACTGTTATTATGCTCATTGTATGTGTTCTAGTTTCCATGTAAACACATTGGAACAACCCTCTTACAATCTTATCTCACGAGGAAGCAATGCTGCTAGAGGAGAATGACTCCATAATACAACATATGCAGCATGTCACAGTTTTTTAAGCTCATTTACTTCATATGTGTCCATGTCCTCCATGTCATCGGCATTTCATTGTATAACATTAAAGGTTGTCTCACCATACTGTTTCATAAAGCCACAGGCAGCTTCAGACTAACACATCGTGATCACACTGTGGGTAGTTCTATAGCAGCGATTGGCATATCAGCTATGCTATTCCTCTTAGTAACATGAGTGAAGGAGATTTATATTATGTAGTGTTCAAGGCTACAGAGTTATAAGGGTTAAAGCTTGTCATTAACTTAGGTAAACAAGTTCCTGTGCTAGAAATAAGGCTCTGTCTACACTGCACAGAAAAACGTCCGTTTTTTCAGCGTTTTTCGTTTTCTTAAAACGCTGGAAAAACGACTGTAATCATCTCCCATAGACTTCTATTGTAAAACCCTCCTGCTGTCTACACTGAGCTTCTTTTTTCTGCTCGTTTTTTTCACTGGTCGTATTTTGCAACATGCTCTAAAAAACGGCAGAACAGGGCAGAAAATTTACTACAGGAGTCTATGTAAAGCGCCGGACGTCTTTTGGCGCGTTTTTTGGCGCGTTTTCGCGGCGTCTTTAGCCGCGATTTTTCAATGTAAACCCTCCCAGGAGACCCAAGTCCCACCTATAGTGGGTGTTATTAAAGTTATATCTTATCAAATCTGCATACAAGTGTCTGATGTGTCCTTTTTTGTACCTTTTGTAATCAAATGATCACGCTTTGGTCGCTAACGATTTTTGCGCAATTCATATTTTTTTCGCTAAAAATACGTTATTTACAGATTTTGGCGTCAGAATCTGTTTTTTTACAGATTTTGATGCTAAACTCCTTTTCTAAACATATTTTGGTGCTAATAAAGTTATCTTGCTACTGATGATGAAAATACATTTTTTACGGATTTTGGCGTCAGAATACGTTTTTTACGGATTTTGGCACTAAAATAATTTATTTTACGGATTTTGGCACTAAAATAATTTTTTTTACGGATTTTGGCACTCAAATAATTTTTTTTACAGATTTTGGCGCTAATAACGTTATCTCGCTTCTGACGCCAAAAATAAGTTTTTTTACGGATTTTGCCGCCAGAATACGTTTTTTAACGGATTTTGGCGCCAGAATACGTTTTTTACGGATTTTTGGCACTAAAATAATTTTTTTTACTGATTTTGCGCTATTAACGTTATCTCGCTTCTGACGCCAAAAATACGTTTTTTACGGATTTTGGCGCAAAAATACGTTTTTTTTACGTTTTTTGGCACTAAAATAATTTTTTTTACAGATTTTGGCGCTAATAACGTTATCTCGCTTCTGACGCCAAAAATACGTTTTTTACGCATTTTGGCGCAAAAATCCGGTTTTTTTTACGTTTGTTTGACACTAAAATAATTTTTTTTACTGATTTTGGCGCTAATAACATTATCTCGCTTCTGGCGCCAAAAATACGTTTTTTACGGATTTTGCCGCAAGAATCCATTTTTTATGGCTTTTGGGGCAAAAATCCGTATCTTTACAGATTTTGGCGCTAATAAAGTGATCTAGCTTTTGACGCAAATAAATACATTTTTTACGGATTTCGGCGCCAGAATCCGATTTTTGACGGGTTTGGGGGCTTAGTTCAATATCTTTAAAAATGTTGCCGCTAATAAACTGATCTCGCTTCTGACACTAAAAATATTTTTTTTTTACGGAATTTGGCGCAATAATGCGTTTTTTTGGGATTTTTGCGCTAAAATCCTTTTCTTTACAGATTTTGATGCTAATACAGTTATCTTGCTATATGGAAAGATAATGTGGGTTTTTGTGGATTTTGGTGCAAGAATCTGGTGCAAAATTTAATAAAGCAGTAGCACGCAGCAGCACACAAAGGACAATGTGCTCACAATGGCTACAGTGATCTAAAGGAAGTGACTACTTAACATGTTAACTCCACCTGTAGGGTGTAGCTTACATCCAATGGCTTAATTTGTGCATACATTAAAAAGCAGAGCAAAGACGCTCCAAAAAACGCTCCAAAAAACGAAAAACGCACCAAAAAAACGGATGTTTTTTCAACTGCTTTTGACAGGCAGTGGACAGAAAACTCAGTTTCATGAACGTTTTTAGTAATTCGTTTTCAGGTCGTTTTTTGTCCACTGCAGTGTAGACAGAGCCTAAGACTCCGCAGGAAATGAGGTCACTATGGATGAATAGACTGACAGCTTGGAGCAATCAGATAAGAGAGAGCAGGGAGAGGTGGTTGGTAACCAAGAGAAACTTGTGAACATTACCAGTAGATAGAATCTTTATCTCCTGAACAAAGCAAATCAAACACAGCAATGTAATTGATAAGTCTACATTTACCTTTCCTTACATGTTAAAAAACTAACCATTGCGGTGAGTAAAGTATGGGCCCATGGTGTTACAAATTACCAAATATCAATTTAACCTAAACGTATGACCGCAGGATGTGGGAAAGTATGGATAAAGTTTGGCCACAGCCACTTTATTAAAGTCAAACATGAACATGAGTCCCTAAATTCTTCCTGTCCAATATCATTAGTTCCAGCTGGTGGAGGTAGTTTAAGGGTATGTTCACAAAATGTACTGTGGCGTGTACAGTACGCGCCACAGTACATCATGTGTTTCGGGAGCTCGCGCTAACACGAACGTACTCCCGAGGTGCGGGAGGGGGCCAGGCAGCCCGTCGGCCCCATTGACATTCATTATTCGCGGCGCGTAATCGGCGCGAATAATTGACATGTCACTTATCTCCCCGCGCGTATAATACGATCGTATTGTACGAGCAGGGAGAGGAGGCGTAATCCATAGTTCTCTATGAGAACTGTGAATTATTGTAATTTCGGCGCACATCTTGCCCGTATTAGAGTGCAAATACACGCCGAAATGCGCGCCGAAATTATCCCGTGTGAACATACCCTAGTAATGAATTCACATGACTATTAGCCGGCAATGGGTGCTGGCCCCCATTCATTTTCGTATTCCTCAGCATATTTCTCCCGGTGTACAGTACGTGTCGGGGAATACGCTGTAAAGTAAGTGTAATTTCGGGCCGTACTTCGGCCATATTGCAGCACGTTTGCACCCTGGAGTATGCCCCACAATTACACCGTGAGAACAGACCCTAATGGTGCGGGGAATGTTTTCTTGGCGCACCTGGAGGGGTTCACATGACCGCTGTGGCTTCTGATTGGCTGCACCTGTGAATGATGAACGTTCATAGGTACAGCCGAAATGAACAGGATGGCTGCTGTGACTGAACGGGAGCGTACAGGAGGGACGTAGGATCCTTTTCTTCTATTCTTAATCATCCCCCGACAGCCGAACAAGCTTTTTTGACTCTTCGAATACGCCTCCAGCCCTCATTATACTTGGTGGTCTACTTGGTGGTCTAGGGTTAATTCCAGTATCCCTGGTTGTCTTGTACAGTCAAGATCTATTTAAAGTTTCCTTGTTATCTAGGGCAGTGTATGGGGTCAAGTGTTGTTCTAGTTGTAACTTCTGAAGCAATCCTAGAGGAGAGTACGGGGAAGGGATACAGAGGACTGTGCATCTGTAATCAGGCTTGGTTCATACCCTTGATTTTCTGCCACAGACTGTCACTTAAAGGGTTGTTTCCATCTTGTACTTGGATGGCATATCGATCGCCCATTCTGATTTATAGGAATTCTGAGTACAGGGGTGCCGTGTGATCACTGTACTGAGAACAGAATGGAGAGTTGTACTCAAGTGTTAGTAGCTCTTCAGGAGCTGAGACCTGTTCATGAGATAGATGCAGGTTCCAGAGGTGGGACCTGACACACTTTGATGGCAAGTCCTAGTGCAGTGATGGCGAACCTTTTTGAGACCAAAACTGCGACCGAAAAATACCACAGGTTACCGCAAAGGGCCGCCGACGTCAGCACGAAGCAGGGAAGGAACGTTGGGAAGCAGGGTCGCACAACAATTAATACGAGGGATGTGACAGCCGCTTAGCCCATCCCTCTGCCATACTTTCACTATACAGTGACCATATAGTGGTAGATAGCAGTGTACACAGGTGCCCAGCAGACCGTTGACTGAATAATACCACAACACCACCACCACATAGTGACTGAATAATAACCACAACACCACATCTCACCACCACATAGTGACTGAATAATGCCACAACACCACCACCACCACATAGTGTCTGAATAATACCACAACACCACATCTCACCACCACATAGTGACTGAATAATACCACAACACCACCACCACATAGTGACTGAATAATACCGCTACGTATCACCACCACAAAGTGACTGAATAATACCGCTACGTATCACCACCACAAAGTGACTGAATAATACCGCTACGTATCACCACCACAAAGTGACTGAATAATACCGCCACACTATTACTGAATATAAACCATTACACTTTGCACACATTTGCACACATATAAGAGATTACATTTCAGGCACATTTAGTGACTCACATGTGACGTTTCTCCAGAAGGGCGTTCACATTCCCGGGTTTTTTCTCCATCCGGTTACACCTTCATGCTGATTTCTACTGACCAACTCTCATCCCTGCAGATTTAGACACAAATATATTAGAATCCTCACTTTTCCAGCAACTCCTTACTTAGAATTATATAAGTCCCCTAAGTTAGGGGGGTGTATTAGTCCCCTCAATTAGGCAGGTATATACTGTAAATATAGGTCCCCTCAGGCAGATAGGTATATAGATAGCTCTCCCCACCAGGCAGAATACAGATAGATAGTTCACCCCACCAGGCAGAATACAGACAGATAGCTCTCCCCACCAGCTAGTATACAGATAGATAGCTCTCCCCACCAGCCAGTATACAGATAGATAGCTCTCCCCCCCAGCCAGTATACAGATAGATAGCTCTCCCCACCAGCCAGTATACAGATAGAAGTCTCACCACATTCCGGTTATCAGTGATAGCTCCGTCCACACCTTCATGATGATAGCTCTACGCCCAACCTCATCCTACAGATGATAGACCACAGAATACAGATAGAATCTCCCACCCCGTTTCCAGAAGCTCTCCCACTTAGCAGTATACAAAGTCCCTCTAAGTATAAGCAGATGATAGTCTCCTCACATAGCCAGGTTATACAGTAATATAGGTCCTCCTCCAGCAGATAGGATATAGATAGCTCTCCCCACCAGGCGAATACAGATAGATAGCTCTTCCCACCAGCCAGTATACAGATAGATAGCTCTCCCCCACCAGCCAGTATACAGATAGATAGCTCTCCCCACCAGCCAGTATACAGATAGATAGCTCTCCCCACCAGCCAGTATACAGATAGCTCTCCCCACCAGCCAGTATACAGATAGCTCTCCCCACCAGCCAGTATACAGATAGCTCTCCCCACCAGCCAGTATACAGATAGTTCTCCCCACCAGCCAGTATATAGATAACTCTCTCCACAGCAGTATATAGCCAGCTCTCCCCACAGTAGTATATAGTCAGCTCTCCCCACAGCAGTATATAGCCAGCTCTCCCCACAGCAGTATATAGCCAGCTCTCCCCACAGCAGTATATAGCCAGCTACCCCAGCTAGTATATAGATGGGCTCAACCAGCCTGTATATAGCAGCTCTCCCCCAGCCTGTATATAGCAGCTTTCCCCCAGCCTGTATATAGCCAGCTCTCCCCCAGCCTGTATATAGCAGCTCTCCCCCAGCCTGTATATAGCAGCTCTCCCCCAGCCTGTATATAGCAGCTCTCCCCACCAGCCTGTATATAGCAGCTCTCCTCCAGCCTGTATATAGCAGCTCTCCCCCAGCCTGTATATAGCAGCTCTCCCCCAGCCTGTATATAGCAGCTCTCCCCCAGCCTGTATATAGCAGCTCTCCCCCTCTTCCCACCACCTATATAAGTCTCCCCCCAGCCTGTATATAGTAGTCTCTCCCCACCAGCCTGTATATAGAAATCTCTCCCCAACCAGCCCCCTGTATATAGCAGCTCTCCCCCAGCAGTATATAGCAAACTCTCCCCCACCAGCCTCCCACAGAGATAAGGCTCCCCCAAAGCAGTATAGCATATTACACAAGTAATAATTAACCCTGATACTCACCTCCATCCCACCACGCGCTCCATCTTCTGTCCTCTTGCCTCTCCATCAACAGCCGGGCTGCCTCCCCTGTCAGCTCCTCGGCGCACAGCCTATACGCTGTGCCCCACGAGGAACAGCGCTCCGCCATGAGCTAATTACATTGCGCCCGCTGCCCACTGAGCGCATCGGCCCGCGCTCACCCTCAGCCTGAGCAGTGCACGGCGGTCTCCCTCGCCTTCTTTGCTGACTTCGGCTGCTAGTACACTCTCCGACACTGTTGACCCAGAGCCTGTAGAAGTGAAATTGTGCTTAACTATATTGATCTTTTTCCTGATATACCAGTGACCAATGATTGCGCCGTTTATTCCCCACCATATGATTTCCCACACAACTGAAAAGCGTCTCCTGCATTCAGTAGCAAACTTGCATTGCTTTCCTCAGACTCCATTCATACAAAGCAGCCTTCACTACAAGATTAGATTAAGGATTGGATGAAGTAGATTATCTCAGTCCTAGGACTGATTGCTGAATTGGCCCACGCATTTCGGGGTATTACATAGATGTTCCCATGTTTCAGGTTTTGGAGGCTTTCATGCTGGTCACTGTTCATTGACGTTGATTGCATCAATACACATTTGGACAGTTTTAAGGAAATGAAATATCAATGAATCATGGCTTGTTTGATAACATACCAGAGTGGCCGAAAATGCCGACTGGATGTTATTTATTCATTAGACAGGACCAAAATAGGTTAGTAAGGTTTGAAATGGAATAAAAAAGCGCCAGACAAATAGTGACGCACCGTTTTCAGCCCAGATTATCCTGTACTGTTTTCTTTCTGACAACACATCAACCGGCCAGTGTCTGTCAGGAACCGCGCGCTCTAATGAGACTCCCTAAGCTTTATTTCCTAAAGATATGAAAAGAGCATCAGTCAGTGAAGAGGAAATGATTTCTGTCGTCAAACCCAGGTTTCATATTCATTCAATTTTAATTGTTATTAGGAACAAGCACTCCTGTTCTAGCTTGATACGCAATGTGTTTAAAGCGACAGTGTTACATCCGTCTCAAGAGAGGCAAAGGACGTAGTAAAGGCAGGGCCATCTTTTCCATTGGGCACACTAGGCAGTTGCCCGGGGGCCCTACAAGTATAGGGGCCCCAAGTGGTGTATGTTTGTCCCAGGAATACAACGAACATACCCAGGATCCCTTGGTTGACTTTGCTTATTTAGCGGTTTGTGTGTTTTTAGGACGTGAAAACAGTTAACAACCATGATGGAGAAGGGAGCCAAAGGCTCCCTGCCCTGCCAAATAATCTTGTAGGCTGCAGGCTGCTGGTGTCCATACATAAGTACGTACATAATATGGGTGTGCTATGGTGTGGCTTGAGGCATGGCTTAGTGTGATGTCATGTATTTGGCAGGGTCCCCTGCAGTGCTCTGCCCGGGGGCCCATAATGCTGTTAAGAGGGCTCTGAGTAAAGGGACTGCTAAGTGGGAACAAGAAGTGAACAAGTTTTGTGTGTGTATCTAAGGCTATGTCTACACAGCAATGTGAAGATGGCGTCCAAAATCCGACGATGGTCTGCACCGCACCGCCGGTTTTTTTCGTCGGATTTCCAGTGGCCCAGTACATTGGGGCTGCAGGAATCTGAAGGCAGTCCAACGGAATATCCAATATGTACTATATTCCGCCAGACAGTTTTAGGAATAGGAAATCCTCAGCAAAAATCTGTGGTGAGTAGACTACAGCACAGATTTTCTATGGAGGTCTACACAGCGCAGTGCTGGGTACTGTCGGATTTTCTATTGGGGGCTACACAGCGCAGTGCTGGGTACATTCGGATTTTCTATTGGGGGCTACACAGCGCAGTGCTGGGTACATTCGGATTTTCGGCAGATTCTGGATACTGAATTCGCTGAAAAACCGACCAGAATCCAGTGCTGTGTAGACATAGCCTAAAGCAAAAGATGGGTTCCTGGGCAAAAAGCTCAGTAGCCCCCGCACTTCCCAACACATTTATTTGCCATTTTTAACAGAAAATCTCTAAGAGGTGGTGAAAGGTTTAATAAAAAAAAAATTCCCTGATGGTCTAGGATAGGTCAATGCCAACTTCAGGTTGTTCCTGGGAGACCTATCTCTGGCCAACCCCAAGGCAGTCACCCAGAAAACTGGCCCTGATAGAAGATCAGCCCTTCTGTCTCCAAAGCCACAAGTCAGATGCCATCTGGCTGTAAGGTAACTGGCGTCTGCAGGAGCCCTCCCTCATTGCAATAGGATGCCAGGCATGAAAACTCCTAATCTCTTAGTAATCTCAACTATGCAGTCTGCGCAGTCACATTATTATGAACACTTTATATTGTTGACCATTGGCAGCATGTAGCTGTCATGGTTCGCGCCGCGGTCCCTGCCTTGGACCGTCAGCGTGTCCGTGCCTGCCATGTCTCTGCTGGGGCTCCCTGTGCAGGAGTCCCGCAGCCTGTGTTCTGCTGTATACTTCCTGGGGTCCTGTACGTGCTCTGCGCCTCCTAGGGCGCGCACGGCAGCTTCCTGCCCTTTATAGGTTTTCTGTCTTGATCACCTTCCTCTTGACCTGTGACCCCTGGCTATAAGAGGAAGTTCCTATCTTTGCTCTGGGTCAGTCCATTGTTGTGTTGTACCTCTTTCTGAGAGGTTGTCCATCTGAGCTCCTGCCAGCATCTCAGGTCTGCTTTTCTGGATTTAACCCCTGAGATGCTGGTCCAGTTCCTGCAGTCCACCAGAGCTCCTGACCACCTGTCTGTCGTGTCTGCTGTCTTTGCACCTGTCCAGTACCTTCTATGTATCCTGTCGTTGCACCTGTTGCATACGTTTATTCCTGCTGCATACGATTTCCGGCTGGACCTGTCTACCTCCGCTTCTGTGCTTGGAGTTCCTGTCCTGCACCTCGACTGTCACCGCAGATAGCCACGTCAGGGGTAGCGACCTGGGGGTTCCCCGCAGCAACGTCCGTCCTGCTTTACGGCGGGCTCTGGTGAAGACCGGGGCCCCTTAGACTCCGCTCCCTGGCGTGGATCTCCATGTACCATCTCGCCTGCGGTGAACACAGTGGATCCACACCCGGATACCAGCGATCGGCGCCTCAGCGTACATTGTTACCGCCAGATCGTTACAGTAGCTCATGAAGGAAGTCACGCTTGGTAAGCTGACCTGGTAGGTACTTAAGTTGTGCGATAGGCTGCCTGCACACATATTCTTCTTTGCTGTCATGAGTCATTGTCTTCTTTGAGTCATGTTTTCTGCTTCATCAATGGATGGACGTTAGTGTGTCAGATGAGAAACACCAAAGAACAGTGACACGCCCCTGGATTTGAAGCTGTAATAGAGATCAACAGCCCTAGTCTGCGAAAGTCAGTGGTGAGAAAACCCCTTTAAGATCTTTGCCGTCAGTAAATCATATTGTTCTCGTGAAGACTAAAAAGCTGATTTGTGGTGCAAATTTTGCAGCAATTTACAGCACAATCTACCCAGGAATATGAGCATGCTGTGCATTTTCTAGTATGCAGAATACTCATTATGGGCCACATGTATGAAAACTGTCTAGGTCTAAAACTCACTTTGTTGCCCATAACAACCAATCAGAGCACTGCTTTCATTTTTCCAGAGCACTATATGAAATGATAGGGAGTTCTGATTGGTTGCTATGGGCAACACAGTGAGTTTTAGACCTAGACAGTTTTCATACATGTGGCCCTATGTTGTGAAAAAGCTGCAGAGGAACACAATGGATTTCCCCCTTTTATAATGAGCATTTACTATAATTTATCCAATCTCGGTAATCCTTAGTGATCTAATTACATGTCCTGTGATGCATCAGTGCAGGTGAAATAGCTCAGCTTAGAGTCGATCAGGGGATTGTCCATTCTCAGTTGGATCCATTTCCCTGTTGTATAGCTTGTCCATATGATCTATAGAGCTCAGTGACAGCTGGTTGGTCAGCTGCATGGACCAAAGCAAGCATTCAGCCAGATCCACTCCAGCACATTGCTAATGTCTATTAATAAAATATGAGTAATTTGATGTGTGGCGTAGATACAACAAGCTTAATGAACCTATTTACATAAGATTCACAATACTTTATTGCTGTGTATTTCGGGTTGCTTAGATAATCTAATTCATTTACGGTCTTCTTACGTAACTGCTAATCATTTCACAAGAAGCCGCTTCTGGCAGAAGTTTCCTAAAAAACCCCAAATGATTCTTAAGTTGTTGAACATTATCTTCTGCCCTTTCTTAGTAATAGCTGAGACTTCCTTCAAGGTTTCTGACTCAGCTTTTCTAGACTCCTGAATGGTAAATGTACCTAAGTAAAAAGCAATAGGGAGCAGCAGATATATTGTTTAAAGGGGATGTCCACCTCCCCAGCGCGCATGAGCCATGACCCAGAGGCATCGCTGAGATAGCTTTGCCCTACGCACCAGTCACGTCATACTTACCACCGGACCACACCCCCTTCCCCCCTTCTTCTTCCCTTGTCCCCTCGCTCCCGTGGCCCCATCAATAATGACACCAACTACCGACTTGGATTGAATTGGCCACAGCAGCCGTTTTATTAACAATACAACATATAAATATAACAACCAGTATAAATAAATATAAATATATATATATATGCAAATATGTACAACCACATACCCTTACCCCAAAACCTAACGCTCCATTTAACCAAATATATATATATATATAACAAAGGAAAAATTCCGCAGCACTCATAAGGATGAAGTAAAAAAGTGAACCGTTTATTCCCACATGTCACAAGACGACGTTTCGGCTCCCTCTCAGAGCCGTTTTCAAGTGCAGAGATTACAAAGTGTCAAGATTTTAATATACAAACCAATCAATAAACATTAATTACACTAATGTTGCCCCAACTTATGCAAATATCTTCATGGCTGAGTTGGAGGAACGTTATATCTATGTGTCTCCCCACTTTGAGAAGGTTCTCAAGTGGTGGAGATACATAGATGACATTTTTGTTATCTGGACAGGCACTGAAATAGAGTTGATGAATTTTCACCATTTTCTCAATAATATTACTTCCAACATTCAGTTTACCCTTACATTTTCATCTACAAGTTTGACTTTTTTGGATACCAGGGTGTGTGTATATGGTAATAAATTGAACACTGATTTACATATAAAAGAAACAGACAAAAATACACTTCTTCATTTTTCAAGTAGTCATCCCATTGACATGCGTAGATCACTACCTTTAAGTCAACTGTTGCGAGCTAGGCGTATTGTGAATATTGAAGACTCCTGGCCCAATTCTGTGGAGAGCATGTCAAAACTTTTTTTAGAACGTGGTTATCCGTCAAATATTGTCTAGAGACTTGTTGCAGGGACTGTGCTGGGATCCCCTTGACGCTATTGGGAGGTGAGCTTAATACAATCTTTGATCAAAAACTGTAAACTAAGAGTCCCAGGTTTTTCATATTTTCCTTAGCAGTAATGCATTTCCAATATTCCTATATACCTTGATGTTTCACTTAGTTTTTAGTGTGCCACTGATATTTGTATTAGATGTATGCTATTGCCTTTTCAGTGTGCACCTATGCTTACGTTTTTCAAAATATATGGATGTGCACAGTCTAATTGATTTTTGAAGTCAGGTGAACCCCATCCCGTCTCCAGAAATTGCCTTCGCCTGACTCCAGCTCCGGATACCGCACTAACACACCCCCATTCCGGGCCACAAACTTTGCTATCGACCTATTAATCTTAACCCGTGTGCGATTTAGGCTGGTCACTGAGCGAGCCCCCCTCCACCGGTGTCGGAATACAATGTCCGACCAAACTATCACCAAATTTGGATAGGATGCCCATAACCGTAACAGGTCATGCTTCATATTCCGAACCAATTCCCGAGACCCTAAATCATTGCCTCCAGCATGCAGCACCAGGATCTCCGGAGGCCTGTCCCACTCCGCATACCGTAAAAACTCTGGCACGACCCCCAGCCACCTCATACCGCGTCGTCCAATCCATCAAATTGTCGCCACATCTCGGGAAAAGCCCAGTTGCCGCCCGTCTGGTCGTACATCAGCTCTCTCTGCGCCCCAAAACACATATGAATGCCCCAGAATCCAAACCAACCGCGGGTCGGGAGCTGGAAGAAAAGGAAATAAGCGCAAATAAAAAAAAAACAAACAACACATCTCCCAACCCCCCTTATTTAACGGCTAGAACCCGCAACCAAATGCGGGCGAACATAAATCCTAAACCTGTTGGACTCCCACCTGCCAATTCTCCGCACCAAGTTCGGACTTAAGCCCCAGTCAGCGGCCTCAGTTGCCGCTCCAATTCGAAAGGAGTGTGGCACAAAATCCGAGCCTTCAAGTCCCAACCGCTCCAAACGTCTACGGAACACCGCTGAAAACTGAAACCTGGACAAATATGACCCATCTTCGTGCACAAGGACAGGTCCCTCTGACGCCGCCTGGAAACTTCGAAAATCCCTGAAACATCTCAAAGGGCACATCAATGCCCCTTGTACCCCACCTAACACCACCCGCTTTCCCCGACCTAACTGGTCAGTCTTCGATTGTCTGAGACAAAAAACCAAAGCAATGAACCAAAAAAATGCCAGTGGGAAAGCCAAACAAAATAAGGATACATCGAACGAGGAGTTTGCCACGTCCACTAATACCCCCCCAGCCGCTCTAACAGGGCAAAAACAACCAGGCGCCGTTAATCCCTAGCCACCCGGCCATGTCTAAAGCCCCTCAATGCCCGGGTAATCACAAAAACCTTAGTAAGGTCCCTCCTCCTCCACCAGTGAAAACCGAAAGCCAGCCCCGACATAAACTTGGACACCTTAGCCGCCGACCACCCACTGCAATGTACATGCGCCACCAAGCACAGCAGCGCCCCCCAACTCATCCTCCTCTGAGGAAATTGAACCAAAATCCCTCAATCACTCCGTCCAAAAACCCCAAGCCGCTTCATAAACACGCAAGGTCCCCCCTGCCAGCGAAGCACGGATCAAATGGTCACCATCCCGGAGGCCACGTTCCAAAGATGATGAGGGCACACCTCTCCCACGACCGCCACTGTTGGGGCCAGATCCCTGAACCACTCCCACTGCAAGCGAGACAGAGAGTCAGCCACCACTTTCAACACCCCCGGAACATGCACCGCCACCACCCAGGAGTTCAGCTCCAAGCAACGGAGCACCAATTACCGAAGAAGGCGAACTACCGGAGGGGATGATGCTGACAAGTTGTTGATGGCCTGAACCACCCCCAAATTGTCACAATGAAACCTGACTTTCCTGTCTCTGAACCGGTCCCCCCACAGCTCCACGGCCACCACAATGGGGAAAAGTTCCAGAAAAGCCAAGTTCCTTACCAACGGTGAATCCACCCATGAGTCAGGCAATGGGGCCGTGCACCAGCTCGTGCCGCAAATAGCTCCAAAATCCGTGCTGCCTGCTGCATCGGTGAAAATGTCCACCTCCTGATTCGACACCTCCTTCCCCATCATGAAGGAGCGTCCATTATACTTTGCGAAAAAGGTTCCCCAGACCGCCAAATCCTCTCTATGCTTACGATTCAAGCGCACAAAATGATGCGGCTTCGTCACTCCAGCCGACAAAAAACCCGGCCCATTGGCATAATTCTGCAGGCGAAGTTAAGCTTGCCTAGCAGCGACTGCAACTCCCGCAAAGATATCTTTCTCAAACGCCCTACCCTCCGAACTTCCTCCTGCAAGGACCGCAGCTTCTCCACCGGCAACCTACACTCCATGGCAACCGCATCGATGCAAATACCCAGAAAATTTAAACAAGAAGCGGGGCCCTCGGTCTTCTCTGCCGCCAGAGGGACACCAAAACGATCCGCCACCCAATTCAGCAATTGCAACAACGACCCACAAACTGGAGAGCCCGCTGGAACAATGTTGTGGAATGTACAATGTGAAATGTCTATTTCACCCACAAGATGGCTCCTTCATTCAGACTACACCCAAGATGATGTAAGAGAACTACAGGTTGCAGAGTGAACCAAATAAGTGCATAACCAATCATGGACCGACAAGTATGCTTACCTATTGTGTTCTGTTGGGGACTGCACTCGCCCTCCTAGTACTTTGCCCCCAAACTGAACAATAGGTTATAAAATTTTGCTGTTTACTTGAAAAAAAATTAGAAGTGTCTTTCTACTGAACTGGCGAGTTCAGTGTGTGACTTCTTCTTGTTGCTTTGCACTTTTAATACATCCAATTAAAAAACCCGGGTTGACAATCTTTGATTCAGTACTGGCGCCCCGAACAGGGACAGCAGGTTTTTCGGTCCAGAAGTGCACCCGAAGGGAGGACATGGGGACTGACCAATACAGACATGGGTGGAGAATGCGCACTCCTTACTAGTACGGTAACAAATCTTTCTTACTCGGAAAGTCCCATCTCGGTCGATGGTCTGCCTCAGTGTCTTGTACGGCGGTCTTCGGACCTCCTGAGACAGGTAAAGTTAGTCGCCTGCGGTTCCAATTTGACCCTGTCGTGATTAACGATTGCTAACCTGGTTATTTGTTGGTGGTGTGTTGATCATCGGTGTATCTGTGAGGAGAAAGACGCCGGGTCCCGTTGACTTTGACCCGGAAGGCGTGGGTCGAACGGGAGGCAGAAAATAGGTGAAGGAGACGTGGTTGGCGCACTTCATGGTCCAAAAATAGGTGAAGGAGTTGCGGTGAGCGCACTTCAGATCACGGAAAATAGGTGAAGGAGTCGCGATTGGCGCACCACCCGTTACATTAAACCTCCCTGTAAGATAAAGGGGGGGGGGGGGGGGGAGAACCACACATTTATACCGGTGGTCGAATGTCCTGTGATTTTTGTTGTTGTCATTTGTGTTTAACTGTATTAATGCTAGCGTTTAGAAGTAAAAGGTTGTACATTAGTAAAACCACCCAAAACGCCGCAGCCACTAAGGTTATTAGGACTTAGACCTCTGGTACCGGGGAATAGAGGAATCTTTGTTTTCCGCCTTAATTTATACTCTGTGGTGCAGAGGTTAGTTGTGGGAACATTGCCGTAAGATATATACGGGGCGGAAGGACCGAGATGTTGTCCTGGTCATAGATATTAACCTGAAGAGGTAGAAAGAAGTGAAAGATATAGGTTGGGGAGAGAGGGGGCTGTTGAGTGAGGATGGGCTCAGGAAACTCGAAGATAGAGAAAGGGAAGACCTCCATAGAGGTGGTGGCAGAGAGAGAGAGGGGCCTGTATGGGAAGAAGGTGAAAAAGTTGATGAAGGTATGTGGGTTTGAACATGGGGGTAGATTGCAGCCAGAGGAATGGTGGAAAGCCATCATAGAGAAGAAAGGCTTGTTGAAAGATCAGAACCTCTGCTTGCAGCAGAAGCCTGGCCCGAACAGCAAAGGCAATCCATGCAGAAGGTGGATAGAGGAAGAGAGGAAAGATCAGGGAGGAAAGCCAATGTATTTTTACCACAAATGTATTGAAAATGGTGAATCTTTTGTTTTGTTATACACATTGCCGCCGCCCTATAATAGCGGCCGACCATTTTGGACATGTGCAGTGTGTGGTGTTCAGAATCCAAAATGGCTGAAAATTGTCACAACTGTGGTGCACCACGGCCCCACCCGTTCGGCAGGGAACCCCCCCCAGGAATTTGATGTCACTATTGTTGGGACGCCCCGGGCCACCCCACAGGCACCACCTTTGTCACAACCCACACTCCCGCCTTCACACACCCCCAAAAGGAAGTTGTCTTAAGCACTTCCGGAAGGAAGGCGGAGACTCCACAGGGAGGAGGCCATCTTGGCACACCTCTTTATCCTATACTGGATGCAAATGGTGCAATCCAGTCAGGGCCCAACCGGGATGTTATTATACCCGCTCAGGGAACAAGGGGAAGGGGACAATGGGGCTTTGGGGGCCCCAATGTCGTCCCGCTAAAAAAACACCCTAGGTCCGACCCAGTCAAAATGCCAAGGGGGGGAATCTGGGGGACATGAGGTAGCAACTCCACATCCGGAGATTCAAAGGCCAGCCAGACAGGATATTTGGCCCCCCTCCTAGTGCCACCAACACTTACTAGGGTCACCTTTCCCACCCCAAACCAGCCCGTACACTAGTGGCTAGCTTGCCAGACCCCGAGAAGCAGCCCATGCCTTTTTATAGACGGATGGTACAGATCCGGAAGACCTATTCTGCAACTTGGCGGGATCTAGCAGGACTCACCGAAATTAGGGCGGGGGATTCCTACTGGACTGTGATGGAGAAGGATCTGAGACTCCATTACTTATAGATGAGCGATCCCCCACTTTAATAAATTCCCGGGGGGGTGGAGTTTCGGGTGCACAGCTTAAAGAGTGGGCCAAGGATCGTCTCTGTGACCAGGCCCAAACCTTATATGATGTGACACAAGACAAAGGGGAATCAGTTGATAAATATCAAACCCGGCTATCACAGATATTTAGCAACCTTGGCTTCTCAGACAGGGAGAAGGCCTACGTTCACATGCTGACTACTGCATTCGTAGAGGGTCTCAGGGATCCCATCAAGAAACAGCTCAAAATGGTCATGCCAGAGTACAAAGTTTTAGCCATGGATACGGTCTTATTAGTGGCTAAGGTGATCGAAAACGGCCAGTAGGGGGGGAAGATACCCACTTGTCTCATGGTGGCCAACCCACTCCTCTACCAGGGTAAGAGGCCCCTGCTAACCTGTTTATGCTTTGAAGATGGTTCCCTATGTACTCTCTGATGAAGCTCTCACATCCTTTACTCTGCTGAAATCAGCTATTTCAGCAACACCTGCCCTTGTACTACCAGAAGCCTTTTAAATTCTTTGTCTTTGACAAAGAAGGTCACACACTAGCAGTCTTGGCCCAGGCCCATGGCCAGGCACCAGTGCCTTCATTGCTCCGTCCTCCTACTGGAAAATGTCACTCTGATGCGCTGTTATACTCTTAATCCGTCTACCCTACTTCCACTTCCTAGGGGGGAGTCAACAGAGGAAGATGATGAAGACACCGGTATGGAAGATCATGACTGCTTTCAAATTATGCAAACGGAAACTGTACATCTCCCCACAGTGAAAGAGGACCCTCTTGAAGACCCGGACTACACTATTTTTGTAGATGGTTCCCAATTTGCGGATGCAGGCGGAAGGTATCACACGGGCTATGCAGTAACCACGGCTACCACAGTCCTTGAAGCCAAAGAGCTGCCCCCGCACAAGTCAGCCCAAGAGGCCAAGCTTGAGGCCCTCACAGTGGCATGTAGACTGGCAGAAGGTAAGACTGACAACATCTACACAGATTCAAGATAGGCTTTTGGGGTAGCACACGACTTTTGACCAATCTGAAGGCCAGAGGAGTCTTAACAGCAGCTGGAACCCCAGGGGAAACACAGTCAAGCCATCCAGGCCTAAATGGACGCCCTGATATTGCCTAAATAGGTGGCAGTTCTCAAGGTAAAAGCACATGGACGTCTTGACTCTATACAAGCAAGAGGAAATCATTTGACAGACAGACAGCCAAAAAGGCAGCCCAAGAGGGTGAGAAAGTGGAAGTCGAGCAGACAGAGGACCTAACCATGATGAGTCAAGACTTTACCCTCACCAGGGGACATCTAATACAAATACAAAATCAAGCCCCTCGAGAGGAGAAGGAAATGTGGGAAAAGAAAGAGACTGGGAAAACTAGCAGTGGTCTATATTAGAAGAACCACAGACCCTGATTGCCCAAGGCACTCCACCCAGCTGTGGTACAATGGGCACACGGACCAGGACACCTCTAAAAAATCCTTATGAACGGCTTGATAGACAAATACTACTTCGCACCTGGAATTTCAACTCTAACAAGCAACTACTGCAGGGCATGTGCCATTTGCTCAGAGTGCAACCCAGGAAATACTGTGAAAGTTCCCTGGAAGCCATTGGCAAAACCGTTGCACCCATTTCAGAGGATCCAGATTGATCCTATCCAGATGCCCAAGTCTGGATATGCCCTAGTGGTGGTGGATATGTTCTCTGGATGGCCAGAAGCCTACCCGATGGTCAACATCATGGTCAGAACAACAGCCAAGAAGTTACGAACAGAAGTGGTTTTGTTCGATAGGGGAATCCCAAAAAGTCATTGAAAGTGACCAAGGACCCCTGCCTTCATTGGCAACTGTCACCAAAGAAATCTGGACAGCTCTGGGACCACAGAGTAGTGGCAAAACTGGAAAAAACTAAATGGCACTCTTAAATCCCAAACATGTGGAAAGCAGCCAGGGAAACAGGGATGTCCTGGCCAGTATAGTCTGCCCAAGCCCGTTCAGTGTAAGATACACACCACGAGGGTCCTAAGGCCTGTCTTACTATGAAATCCTAGTTGGATCTGCAGCCCGGTTAGGCACCTATTTACCACAACATCTCCAGATGCAGTCTGATGTACTAAACTACCTATGTTCCCAGCACTTGCAAAAGAGCTAACTAAGAACATGCTCGAGTTCTCTCCTCTATTTCCAGATCCTGAGCCTCCACCGGTGCCCATGAAAATGAAGCCTGGAGATTGGGTGTACTTGAAGAAAATTTGTGAGGAAAACACTTGAACCACGATTCGAAGGTCCATACCAGGTGTTGTTGACCACAGCCACCTCTGTGAAGCTTGCAGGGAAACCTCACTGGGTACATGCTTCCCATCGTAAATTTGCAACGCCACCTGAGGATGGTGGAGACAGTACTAGCTGTAGTACTTAATTTGCCTCCTAGAAGGGTGCCTGATTCAGGCCCAACAAGTAGCCATTAATAAAGAACCAGGGTCACCACCTTCTGGTATAACTCTAAACCCGCACACAAGTGGCTACATACACTTTTGATTATTGTATTGCAGTGCAATGGGACCCCACAAATAGGAAAGTTTGGGGGGAATGGGGGCCCCCTAGATTTGACACAGTGGCACATGTGTAAGGAAGGCACCAAGTTTCTTATGTGTCACGGATGATTATTGGGGAGGCAATTGTGCATACTGGGGAGTGGTGGGCTGGAACACTGGGAATGATTGGGGATATAAACCATAGAGTGCTCTGAACAGAAGGGATAAGAATGGGTGGTCACTTATCTCCCGCATGATTCTGTCCAGCCCGGCCCCTGCAGACAGAAGGCTTGTTCTGTCTCTAGAAAACCCCCAGCCAGGGGATGCTGGAACTTATATACTAGGCAACTATCAGGGAGATAGTATCAGGAGATAGTAACTTGGGGATAATTAAGCTGCAAGACATGTATTGTTCCATAGTGTGGCGACGATTGAACCCGGCCAAATTCCCTGAGCCACCGTGTGTTAATCCCCTTAAGCCTCATGTACAAACTTTTATAGACATGGTAGTTATAGCCGACCCGACCTTTGATGATACTGTACAGGTAGAGACTGGATTCTCTGACAAGAATCTGTGGCTGGAATGGGTTAAATACACTGCTGACCAACACAATAAGACCAACTGTTATGTCTGTTCAAGTGCAAGGCCTCACCTTGGCACTGTCTCACTAGATATTCCTCTATCAGCTCAGGAGTGTTTTTTTCAGTTTGTTTACAAACATAACCACTAAGGCCGTGTTCACACGGCTTATTCCCGAAGGATTTGTGAGCTGGATTGCACTCACAAATCCGGCGTGAATAAGGGGCGGGACGGGGGCGGGGCCGGAGCGCGGCGGGGGCGCCGCTCCCCGGCCCCATAGACAATGCATTATCTACGGCGTGTCCGCGCCGTAAATAATGTTCATGTCACTTTCTCCCCCCGCGCGGATTCCCCCGAGCGGGGAGGAGTGACGGAATCCACTGTTCTCTATGAGAGCAGTGGATTACCGTAATTACTCCGACGGATTGGCGCCATACTGCAGCGCAAATCCGGCGCAGAGTACGGCGCCAATCCGCGGACAAATAAGCCGTGTGAACGAGGCCTAACTATACGGACTGTGAAAACTGGAAGGCTAGTTACCCAATCACAACGGAAACACCAAAACCTGGGGCTGGGGTCACAATTTACCCAGGTAATTATACTTGCTATACCAGTAGTATGGGAATGGCAGGTTTTTGGGTAACTTCACCACAAAGGGGTACTGTTCAACCTACAGTAACATGAGTGGCAGTCAACTACAAAACTAGGTCCTTTCCCTAGGAGATATCTACTACTGTAGGTATGTGAAGACCTTAAAAATCAGAACCAGATTACAGGGTAACTGGACAGGACAGTGTGCCTTGACAAAATTGCTCATCCCCTTCCACATTGTGAGAGAAGCTACTGAAAGCAACTCTATACATTCCCACAGCAGGAGAAAAAGGAAAACCTCCCCTAAAGGTAGCTTTGAACCTCATGTGTATATTGATGCCATAGGAGTTCCAAGGGGGTACCAGACAAGTTCAAGACCAGAGACCAGGTTGCTGCAGGGTTTGAGGCCCTAATACGAATCATTACGGTTAGTAAGAATGTGGATTGGATCAATTACATCTACTATAATCAGCAGAGATTGTGGATTATACAAGAGATGCCCTCCAGGGCCTAGCAGAGTAGAAAGGTCCAACGTCTGCTATGGCGTTTCAAAACAGAATGGCCCTAGATATGATGTTAGCAGAAAAGGTTGGAGTGTGCAAGAGGATAGAGGAGACGTGCTGTACTTTTATCCCAGATAACACAGGACCAAATGGTAAAGTTACTGTTGCCATTAAGAAACTCATCGATCTCTCGGAGGAGTTGAAAAGAAACTCTGGGATTGGTCACCCATGGGACAGCTGGTTTAGCTGGTTTAAGGGTTGGCAGGAGCACTGGGCAGATAGGGGATTTGCTGTATTTTGCATTTTGGTTATTATGGCATTAATTGTGCGTTGTTTTCCCTTGTTTGAGGAAACTACTGGAGAAGTCGGTTACTAATATCAGTCCTACATATGCTAACCAAGATGTCGAGAAGGATGACGGCCCGTATACGGCATTGCAGTCCCTCCCCCCTGGTTACAAAAACTATGGGACGTAAAGAAAATCCCCGGGAAAAAGCTGTGAACACCGCAACTACAACCTCGCTGCAGGAGATGAAAGAAGAAGAGCGATACACACTCCTGAGGACAGTCTCCCCCAGTTGACAATTAGTAGGGTGAGATAGGGTGTGCCCAGGGTTTCTTTGCGGGGTCGTCCTTGTCAGGGTGCCCTCTCCGCTAAGGGAAAGGTTTGAAATAAAATAGAGCAAGAAAGGGAAAGGTAAAATCGTCATTTCAAGGGGGGACTGTTGTGGAATGTACAATGTGAAATGTCTATTTCACCCCCAAAAATGGCTCCTTTTATTCAGACTACACCCCAAAATGATGTAAGGGGAACTACAGGTTGCAGAGTGAACCAAATAAGTGCATAAAACCCAAACATGGACTGACAAGTATGCTTACCTAAGTGTTCTCTGTGGGGGGTCTGCACTCGGCCCTCCTAGTACTTTGCACCCAACACTGAACAATAGGTTATAAAAGTTGCTGTTTACTTGAAATAAATTAGAAGTGTCTTTCTACTGAACTGGCAAGTTCAGTGTGTGACTTCTTCTTGTGCATGCACTTTTAATACATCCAATTAAAAAAAACCCGGTTGACAATCGTGATTCAGTACTGTTTACGTGGGTGATCCAAAATCCAACACAAAAAAATCGTCTAGGTAATGAATGATGGAATTCAGGACCCGACACATTCCGCAAATACCCACCATCCAAAAAGGGAAATGAAACGCCTCGAAATACTGCAGGACCAACAAACAGCCCATCGGAGGCACCTATCCACAAAATAACTTCCATCCCAAAAACACCCCAACAAATGAACACTCTCGGCATGCACGGGCAATAACCGAAAGGCAGATTCAATGTCTGCCTTTGCCATCAACGACCCCACCCCGAAACGACGAACCAACGCCACAGCCTCATCAAAGGACGTGTAACTACCGAACACAACCCGGATCTATCCCGCAATTTAAACCCAGCACCCCTTTGGGAACGATAGGTGATGAATGAGCCGAAACTTGTTCGGCTCTTTTATGGGGACCACCCCCAGCGGTGACACCACCAGATCGGGAAAAGGAGGCCTTGAAAAAGGCCCCGACATCCTCCCTAGTGGGCAACCTCCTTCGCTTTAATTTTTCCACACCACCGATGGATGCTCAATGCCGACTTTTAATTTTTAATTGAAAACAGAACCTGTGGGGCCAGAGGAAGGGATCCTGACCTAAACGCAAAACCCTCCTGCAATAAGGCGCCATTGCCCGATCCCTAAACCCTGCCAGAAACGGCTCCCATCTCGTGAAGCCTCAGGGGGGGTCACTCCCATAGCTATTGGTGTTCCCTCCTTTACCCCTGCCTTTTTTGAAGCACCGGGAAACCGCGTGGGAGGCGGCTCCACAGAAAGAGCAGATATGCCTAAATTTACATCCCGTTCCGAATTTACATTGCCCGCTGTTAAACTGCCAGCAGGCCCCTTTCTGACCCCCCGCTTGAACCCCAGACCCGCTGGTGGAACCTCCATGGCCGGCTGCGCCGACCCCCCATGAAAGGGCTGGCCGAACTTCGTTGGGGCCATAACCTTCAACCACAGACCAATATCTTTATGGTCCCAATGAATTGACGGCATGACCGCTTTCCTCTGCCTAAACTGCTCATCATAACGCAGCCAAGCCATACCCCCATATGCCCGCTGCGCCTCCCCAATCGAGTCCCTGCAACAAAACAGCGGCGGGCAGTTTTCAGGCGCCTTTTCCCCAATCACGCTTGCCAATATGGCAAACGTTTGCAGCCAATTGGTAAACGTCTGCGGAATCAGACGCCACTTCCTCTTCTCCTCCTCTTCTTTTTTGCTTTCTTCCTTTTTCCCCTTGTCCAAATAAAATTTTTCCAAGAGGAGGAGGGAGAAGATCTCAACGTATTCATCCTTCCAAATCTTCTCACGCACTTCCATCTTCAAGTGCGCCCCTAACGGACCCTCAAAGCAGACATAAACCTCACCCCGAGCCCTGTCATCCAACCGCACGCTATCCTGCTGCTCCTTGTCAGTTTGCACGGATACCGTAACACCGCTATGCCCTGACAACCCGGAATCCGCCTCCGAACGCCCCGCTCCTACCGCCGCACTGCTACCGCCAAGCCCCGCCGGTGAAACCCACGCCCCTAACGGACCCAGGACCCCCACAATGGACCCCCCACTCTCCATTCGGGCCAGCAATGCTCGCACCGCGTCCGCCAGGCTGCCTGCTTCTACTACAACCCCCGCTGCGCCCTCCCCCGAACTGCCCCCCTGGTCTTGTGCTGAAACCCCACTCCCTACGCTTCCCGCCCGGGATCGCAACAGCAGGGGAAACGAACCAGACAAAGATGTGTACGCACCGGGCTGCGTGGGCACTGTGAACCCACCAGCCGTGCCCTGAAGGATTCGCCCGTCGTCGCGCTGAAAAATCCGGTCATCTGCCGTTGAACGACAGCCCGGGTCCAGGCCTTCAGACCCCATCAGGGGGAGGCCGACCGGCGCAGGCTGTGAGGGGATCGTCGCTCTCCATCCTCCCGCCAGAGCACCCGGTGATGCTAACGCCTCCATTTCAGGGCCGACCGATTGTCGCCCGCTGAAACCGCTCAGGTCCGCACCGCCACCGATCCGTCCGCTGTCCCGATTGCCCGTCCTCCGCCGCCGGGCAGCCCCCCCGATCGGATCATCTCCGTGAGGGACCGCCGTAACCACTGACCGGATCGCTGACACAGGGGCGACAGCCGGACCCTCCCCAGGCTGGTTGACAGGTCCGCTGCCCCCCGCAGAGCTCGCCGGCCCACTTGGATTCCTCCCGGGCCGAGAGGACCGAGCCCTTGGCCGATCCCCCCGACCCGGAAGGTCCCCGGCGGGGCTCCGCCGGCGACGGCGAGCCCTCGGTGTACAGTCAGGGCTCAGCCTTTGCGGAGGCCTGGCCCGCTGTCTGCGCTCGCTCCTCTATTCCACCAGAAGCGCCACCACAGGTCCTGCTCCACTGACCACAGAACGTACAGCCTCCTGAAGCCACACGCAGGGCTGCCATCAGGAATTTCAGGGCCCCATACAGCCAAATTGTCTGGGCCCCTTGCTGTCCCACAAAAAAAAAATAAAAAAAAAAATCGTAGAGTGGTGGGGAGGGGGGAGGGGGGCTTTTTTTTCTAGATCACCTTGGGATATATTTTTTTCTCTATCAGGTACTTATAAAAATGATCACTGGAACAATATACTATAGCACTCGTGCACTGCAGTATATTGTCATTCTAGTGACCTATTACACTCTCCTGCTGGCTACAGTTAGGCCCTTCAGTGGAGTAAGCCGTACATCCTGCAGAAGTTTCTGTGACTAAAAAGTTGGAAGAAAATTCTGCAGAAAGCAAACCGGACAGCAAATAAAAGCATTAAAAACTAAAATTATGGGCCCCCCCCCCCCCCCCCCTTACCTGACTAAAGTATAATGTAAGCAAATAGTGTGTTCCCCTTACCTGCTCCTGGGACATGGATGGCCTCCGGGACATCTTTCCGCTAATATGGTACCCACGTAAACCAAAGACCGTCCCTCCAGGACACCAATAGTGTCCCGTTGTCACCCAACTGCGCCTGGACCAGGTACCAGCGCAGGAAGAAGCTGCAGCCTCGTCCCACCCTAGCCCACTGCTCAGAAACAGCCAGTCAGAGCACAGATCTCATCTCACATCTTATTTATTTATCAATCTCATCTACCTATGTCATATCATCTCATCTTAATCTCCTATTTATCTTCTAAAAATCTCTCTATCAATTTATTTCGTATCTATCCATCCCATATCTATCTATCCATCAAGTTTATATATATAATATATTATATATATAATATATCCACATATCTACATCATCTATCTATCTATCTATCTACTATCTCATCTATCTATCTATCTATCATCTATGCTACGTATCTCTTAACCATCTATCCCATATCTATCTATGTATCCATACTATCTAACGTATCTCATACTATGTATCTAGTATCTATCTATCTCCTATCTATCTATACTACGTATTCTCATATCTATGTATCTATCTATCTATCTATCATCTATCTATCTATCTATCTACTATATCGTATCTATCTATCTATCAATCTCCTCCCTAACTACTCATATCTATCCATCCATCAACCTGTATATCTCCTATCTATCTATCTATCTATCTATCTATCTATCTATCTATCTATCTATCCTATATCTATCTATTTGTCTATTTATATCTATCTACCTATTATTAATCTCATCATCTGACACAGTAAGGTATAAAAGAATTTGCAGTTTGACAATTTTATAATTTAGGCAGGTATAACCAGTATATACACACAACTTACAAAATATATACACACGTGCTACACGCACTTTATACACACAATGTATACACGCTGCACACACAAAACAGTATATACACATGCATATAACACAACACTATTTACATACACAGTATACTTAAACATGCAGTATATACACATACATTCAATATATACACTCAAAGTATATAGACATACACAGCAATATATACACAGATCCATATACAGATATACACAATGCATATACATATATATCACATCCATGCATTCACAGTAATACACCATCCACATACATATATACACACATCCATGCACACACAGTATATACCACACATCCAATGCACAACTATATACACAGCCATGCACACATAGTATATACACACATCCATACACACATAGTAATACACACACATCCATGCACACATATAATACACACATCCATACACACATAATATATCACACATCCATGCACACCATATATATACACACATCCATCACACTATATACACACATCCATGCACACAATAGTATATACACACATCCATGCACACTATATACACACATCCAGCACACATAGTATATACACACATCCATGCACACTAAACACACACATCGATGCACACTATATACAGACATCCATGCACATAGTATATACAGCATACATGCCAACTCTCCCGTTTTTGCGGGGGTCCCGCTATTATGGGTCCCTCCCCCCTCCCGGGGAGTTGGCATTCCTCCCGCCGCCTGCAGGCGGCGGGGGTCCTTTAAATACCGTGGCGCAAGAGTAACGCTGGTGCGCTACTCTTGCGCCGCGGACCGCTCCTACAGGCGGTGCAGCGCGGCGCAGCGGCCGCTCACCTGCCCTACTCTCACTGTGCGGGGAAGGAGCAAAGGAGGGATCGCTCCCTCCTCCCTCCTCCTCCTTATGTAACGCGCCGGTGTGTGCGCCGTACATACAGGTCAACGGCGCAGGGGAAGTGACGCGCGGCTGCAGGGGAGTGACAGCGCGGCCCATCACTCCTTCCCCCTGCCCGCTGAAAGAGATCGGTCGGAGCGGCCGCGCTGCAGGAAGCCTGGTAAGTAAGTGGATTTTATTATTTAATTTTTATAAGCTATTAGGGGCTCACCTGGCTAACAGAGAGGGCAACTACTGGCAACAGAGGGCACTACCTGGCAACAGAGGGGGCACTACCTGGCAACAATGGGCACTACCTGGCTAACAGATGGGGCACTTACCTGGCTAACAGAGGGGGCACTACCTGGCTAACAGAGGGGTTCACTTACCCTGGCAACAAAAGGGGGCACTACCTGGCTACAAGGGGACATCTACCTGGCAACAAAGGGGGCACTACCTGGCAACAGAGGGGCACTACCTGGCAAACAGATGGGGGCACTACCTGGCAACAGGGGACATCTACCTGGCAACAGAGGGACATCTACCTGGCAAACGATGGGCACTCTCTGGCAAACAGATGGGGCACTACCTGGCAAACAGATGGGGGCACCTACCTGGCTAACAATGGGGGCACCTACCTGGCTAACAATGGGGGGCACCTACCTGGCTAACAAAGGGGGGCATCTACCTGGCTACAAATTTGGCTCTACCTGGCTACAGAGGGGGCATCTACTTGGCTACAAGGGGGCATCTACCGGCCTGTAAGGGGCACTACCTGGTTATGGGGGGGGCTACTACCTGGCTATAAGGGCATCTACCTGGCTTTCTTCCAAAGCCGTTATGCAGTTAGGTGGAGTGGGTGTGGCTTTTTTGAAGGGGCGTGGCATACCAACAAGATGGGCGTGTCCATGCAAATTTTTGCCGCGGCGCGCTACGCGCGCCGCCTACTAGATTCTCCTGCTTTTTCATTTTCGAAAGTTGCCAACTATGATATACAGACATCCATGCACACATAGTATACACACACACACACACACATATCCATACACACTGTATAAACATCCATGCACAGTATATATCCTCAAACATACACATTCATACACAGTGCAAACATACACACACTTACTTTACATACTGTTAAAACAAGCAGCCCTGCTGCCGCTGCTGCTGCACTCCTGGGCCCCCTCTGCCCATGTGACCGGCCCCCTCCCTCCCCCTTGCAGGGCCCCGACTCTCTACACAGGCAGCCAGTGATGCTGCTGCCAGACTATTCACCCCGCGGAGCCGCCTCCGCAGTGTCTCAGCAGCATCCCGGCTGCCTGTGCGGCACTCTCTGCCACCACTGTGTGCCCAGGGATGCTGAACTATTTGAATCCATGAAGCTCCCCCTCCAAGGGTGGGGCCTCACGGATTCAAGTTATTTCGCATCCCTGGCACACAGACAGAGGAGGAGGGCCCGGCTCCGGCTACAGCAGGGATCATGTAAGTAGAAGATCCTGTAGCGCAGCTGAGCGGGGATCACGGGCCCCCCCCCAGCTCCGCCGACACTCGCCGCCGACACAGGCCCTATTTTAGAGCGCGGCGCTCGGCTGCGCCGTGCCTACTATGTGGGGTATGAAATAAGCGGGCCTGCTTTAAGCGGGCCCCTTATTTTTCCGGCCCCGTACAGGATAAACCCTTTGTACCCCCTGTACGGGGGCCCTGGGCCCCACGCCCCCCTTGCTGCCACCAAGCGCCTTAATTCCTCCACCTGTGGGTCGGCCATGACTGGAGCACGCAGCGGGGAACCTGCACTATTCACTCCCACGCTGCGCTGTCTGCTCCTCAGTGCCGACAGGCGGGGTTTAAATAACCCACACGTCCGCACCGTTAGCCACGCCCCCAAACGCTGAGTGCACTCCGGACACGCCCAGCGAGCCGGGTCATGTCGCGCCTCCCCCAAGTGGGGGCGGGGCCCGGTCCGGCGCGTCACTGGAGCTGAAATGCAACAGAAGAGTGAGGGAGGATGGACAGAGGCATCACTGAATGAAGGTTAGCACAGAGGTGAGCATATGTTTATTTTGCTACAGGCTCAGCGGCAAACTTTTACTTAAAGGGGTTGTCTCGCTACAAAGAATAGCTTTCAACATGTTGGGAACACTAAATAAAGATCTTTTGCGTTGTTCGTTTTATTTTGTTAAGGAGCTACAAGTGATTTTATCGCCTTCTGTGCTCTCTCTGGTTTCCCAAGTGTCTGACCTGTGTAATTCTCCCCACTTGCTGTTTGGTCAATCTAATAGCAGGGAGTGACGTCATTACACAGGTCACAGCAGCACAGAACTCCGGACAGTGAGAGCTTGTTTGTTATCTTATATTTCAGACAAAAGACAGTGATTACTGCTGTTTACTTAAACTCAGGAGCTTTCCTGGTCCTGACAGCATGAGATTTATCTAATTAGCAGAAGTCTGAATACACGGAGCTCATATGCTAATTACAGACAGCTTGACCAGGAAGTGATAGAGCAAAGCAGCATTATTTCATTCATGCATCCTATGAAACTTTGAGATGAGACAACCCCTTTAATACAGGGAAGGTGGACAATCCCTTTAAAAAGAACCAGTGACATCTTCTGATTTTTCTGTCTTAGAAAATGATTGTGTTCCCTGTGAAATAACAATTCTGGAGATTCTTCTCTTATATCTCAGTGTTGTGCTGTTCCTCTGTTATTCCTCCTAGAAATGTATTAATGAATCTGTAAGATGGGCAGGGGCATAGCTATAGGGGGTGCAGAGGTAGCAGTCGCTACCGGGCCCTGCAGCCAGCGGGTCCCTCCAGAGCCGTCTTTACAGCATTATGGGCCCCCGGGCATATTAGTGCAGTGGGCCCTACCCAAATACATAAAATTAAATCAGGCCATGCCTCTAGCCACGGCACACATGAAGCCATGCTTTTAACCACCCCAAGCACACCTATATCATCATGCCACCTACATCGGGACACCCCGCTTACATCTTGTAGGCAGCCTGCAGTCTACAAGACTAAATTACAAAGCAGGGAGGCGATGGCTTCCTGATCCACCATGGTTTCTAACTATTAGTACATCCTAACATCACACAAACAGTTAAATCATCAGCCCCAACACAGAGATCCAGAGCATGCTCTCTGAATTCTTGGGACATACATTTACCACATGGAGCCCCTAGGCTTTTGGGGCCTCTGGACAACTGCCTAGTGTGCACAATGGATAAAATGGCCCTGGCCTGTAGTGTGGTCACTGACAGTGCATATATGAGCGCAGTGGAGATCCCTTCCACCCTCCAGAGCCCATGCACCAATGGATAGATGCAATGCTATGGCTATTGTATAAGTGCATCATTTAGGGGCTGAAATTAGTAATATGTATTACAAGCTTTGAAACCAGGTACATCATATAGTGTGGATGGTGCATATTTGAGAGCAGAGGAGATCTACTATCCATAGCCCATACTCCTGCACCCCTGCATGAATGCAATGCTATGGCTAGTGTATATGTGCATAATGTAGGTGCTAGAATAAGAAAATGTATTGCAGGCTGATAGGCAGGTACAACCTGTAGTGTGAACAGTGCTATATGAAAGCAGTGGAGATCACTTCCACCCTTCATAGCCCATGCTACTGCACCCCTGCTGTAAGTCATGGCTAGTGTATAGGTGCATCATGTAGGTGTAGGCTTATAGCCAGGTACAGCCTGTGGTGTGGACAGTGATCTTTTCCCTTCACCCCTCTTGCACCCCAGGAGAGATGCATTGCTGTGGCTATTGTATAGGTGCAGGCTGATGGCCAGGTACAGCCCGTGGTGTGGACAGTGGAGGTCACTTCCCATCACCCCTCCTGCACCCCTGCATGAATGCAATGCTTGGCTATTGTATAGGTGCAGGCTGATGGCCAGGTACAGCCCGTGGTGTGGACAGTGCATATATGAAAGCAGTGGAGATCACTTCCACGGTCCTCCACAGCAGATAGGAAGTCTCTCCAGTGTATACCAACACCCCACACCTCCCCCTCCTAACACCCCACACCTCCCCCTCCCACTCCTAACACCCCACACCTCCCTTAATCACTCACTGGTCCTGAAGTAGCAGGGCAGTCTGGAGCTCCAAACTGCAGATGGTGTCAGGGTAGAGGGAGGAGGGACAGCGCTGCTCCTCTCTCCCCAGCAGTGCGCACTGCTGGGGAGGGGGAGGGGCAAGACTGTAGTGCAGGAGCTTAGAGCATCGTCTGGCCCCTGCTTTACACCTCTGCTCCGCTGCCTGCGCTGTGAAGAGAAAAGCGCAGGCAGGACACAGCAATAGCAGGGCCGCATCAGGCATCACTGTAGCCTGGCCCCTGCTCTGACTGCTGCCGCGCCGCCCTGTCTGCTCTATAACGTGCAGCACAGCGCAGCAGTACCAATGAACATACCCTGGCTATATTCACTTCCACTAGGCAGGGTAGACAGCTGCCCGCGGGGCCCCTGAGCTCGTGGGGCCCCCGGGCAAACGCCTATCTAGCCCAATGGAAGAGACGGCCCTGGGTCCCTCACCAACGGTCACGGCGGCCGGGGCTTCCACGGCGCCTGACAACCCCCTGGGACCTGTGCTGCAGACCAGCGCGAGAACGCGCCCGCCGGAGCGGCTTAGTCCCGATGCGACCCCCAGGGTCCGGGCACACCGACGGAGCCCCTCTCGGGACCCTCCAGGACGGACGGTGCGGCCTTCTGGGCGTTCGCGCGCCGTTCGTTCTGGGAGGAATCCATCCAGGCGGACGGGCCCAGCGGAGCACAGCAGGCATCGCTCCAGCTCTGGGGTGGTGCAGGCTGGGGTTCCTGTCGGCAGGGACGTGGCAGCAGCGGCGGGCTCTCTTGGCGATGCTCCGGTCATGGGGCCAGCCAGGGTGCTTGGACTGGAGAGGGACGACGCTGGAGGCGGAGCGTCGTGGGCAAGATGGGACCCGGAGGATTTTTCTGGATGCGGTCGGCTCGGCTGTGGATGGGGCCTGCTGCGATGGGGGTGCGAGGGCACTCCTGGGGGCCCTGTACAAGGGATTTCCAGTCAGAGGGTCCGTTACGGAAGATCATCTGGTCCATGCGATCGATTGACAACCACAAAGTCAGGGAATGTCGGTCGACAAGGCGTACAGACAGTCTGCAGGGGATAGGGGAAAGGCGGCTGGCGGGATCACAGCTCCCCGGGCAGCTCTGGATGAGGTTTGGTTCCTGGTCTTGTTTGTTACCGTCGGGGCTGCGTTCGCTGGGGGCGGCGGGGGTGGGGCATCCGACGGGTGAAGGTTCGATGGATTGGCAGGAATTAGCGCTTAGCTTGAGGAGGTGTTAGCACGCTTCCAGGGTGCGGGTCCAGTGGGGCCCAGTGACCCCGCTATCTCGGGTGGGGTTCAACGGGTGTAGGGTCTGGCTTGGTATTGCCCTCCCAACTGGGTGTGGGTGAATTAACCTCCCCCGATGTGTTTGTAGGGGAGGGAATGCGGAGTCACAGGTGGGGTGGTTCCTCCCCACCCTCGCCCACCCCCCCCGTTCCCCCCCCCCACCCTTCCCCACCCCGCCCCCCCCCCCCCCCCCCCCCCCCCCCCCCCCCCCACCCCCCCCCCCCCCCCCCCCCCCCCCGCCCCAACGCCGCCCCCTTCCCACCCCCCCACCCCCCCCCCCACCGCCCCCCACCCCCGCTCCCCCCAGCCCCCCCCCCCCCAGTGTGAAGGCAGAGCAGAACACGGTGGACAGGGTTCGACAGGATGATTGAAGCTAGGGGGAGGTCTACGTTTGTTTCGGAGGGCCTTGGGTGCCTCTTAAAGAAGGAGGTGAGAGAGAAATCTGGCTGGATGAGTACTTCGAGATTTTCTCTCTCCTTACCTCTGGAGATGTTCAATCTTCCAAAAGGGAAAGGACGAGAGGTAAGAAGTGAGGAAGAAGAAAAACGGAGGTGGCGGCTGATTCCGCAGACATTCCAGAATTGGATGCAGGGGTTTGACATTTGCGATTGGTCATTGGGGGAAAAGCGGCAAGAAAAAATTGTTCGGGCTTTTTTGCTAATTGGATTCAATTAGCGGAGGCACAGGGATGTGTATGGGGGGCATGCATAGGCTCCGCTATGATGAACATTTCGTCAGCGAAAAAAGCGGTACGGCCATTATCCGGTGGGTCCCAGAAGGATATGGGTTGTGGTTTGAGGGTGATGTCACCCATGCGGTATGGGCGGCCCTTTCTGGGGGGACCTGGGCTACTTCGGCCCTAGCTGGGGGGTGCGGGTCTTTTGGGGTGGTTTCCAACAGGAAGCCAAGGTCGGGTCTGCTGGCAGATACAATGAGGAGTCAGTGCAGATTTGGGAGGGGCTGTTGTTCGGCATACATGACTCATTGTGCAGGCACCACTTCTCATGGGGCTATCTCGGTGTTTGTGGAAGGGAAAAGGCTTAGGGGACCAGGTAATCAACAAGGGGGCGACTCCGGTGAGGCTTGTCGCGATGAAACCGTACCCTAAGTAAGATATCCTGACGGGGAGGCGGCCCGTTTACTTCGGGAGGGGTTTGGTGCGGGGGTCGGGTCTTTAAATTACCAGCACAGGGCATAAGGTTCCTTTTTCGATATAAGAAATTTAAAATCCGCTCACCTACTTCTCGGTGTTGGGCCGGGAAAAATTAACAAGGGAAGTGTCAATTGGGCAGAATGGCGGGCCCGTTTAGGGACCCGCCCAATCCCAGATTTGGTGGTCTCTCCTTTGGGAGTAGTGCCCAAAAAGGGAGCCGAAATATATTTTGGCTTATTCTCACCTCTCGTTCCTAGGGGCCTGTCGGTGAACGATGGTACTTGACCCGGATCTTTGTTCCTTGTTTAACACCTCTTTTGATGCGGCCACTGGCTGGGGTAAGGGCTCACGGAAAGGGCGCGCTCATGCAATAAAACAGATATTGAATCAGCGTTTCGATCTGCTGCGGTTCACACAGATAGCGTGAAGTTGCTGGTTGAATTTGTGGGGGGGGGGGGGGGTTTGTGATCGATGCTACGATGGTGTAGTGCTCGATATCCTCGTTTCTACTTCGACGGCATTTAGTTCCTTATGAAATGGTGGTGACGTATCTGGATTGATCTTTTTATGCAATGGCCCAGCGGACCTCAGACGTTTATGGGGTTGCTGTTGGCATCAAATTGCAGTGGCGGGGTGCAGGTCATTTTGGGCGTTTTTTCTAGGGTTCCATTGGCGCCGGAACAAGACGGAAGGGCCGAAGACAAGATTATTTTTTAGGATTAGTATTATACTCGATTACAATGGATTGCTCGTTACCGGAGGACTAAGCTTAAGGGTACATGAAATAGGGATGTCGGGCGCTTGTTGGCTGTAAGATGGTGTCGCTTAGGATCTCCATTCCTACTGAGCATGCTAAATTTTGCTTGCCAGGATAATCGATGGGGAGGGTGTTTTCATGAGGATGCGCAGTGGCGACGGCCGGGGTAAGGTGCGATCAATTTCATTAGGGTGGCCGGCCAGAATGAAGAGATTTGAGGGTCTGGACTCCTTCTTAGGGCAATACAATGGGACTATCTTTATTTTGGACATGGTGTGTGAGCTCAATGTGGACATTGAGGATTTTACGGTTGGCGGCGGGGTGTGTGGGGGTTCGCGTGCTTACTGCCAGGGGGCATGGTGCGCGGGGCGTTGGCCTGCGGACATGGTCGAGGGGAGGCTCTGACTAAGATTTTGGTTGTATTGGAATTATTTTCCGATTGTATGGCAGTTGAGATATTGGGGTGCGAGCGCTTTGTGAACAAAAAGGTTTTCAGGTCAATTGTGATTATATGGGTGTGGTTCAAGGCCATTAACTCTTTATCGCTCTTTTCACCAATGTTAAGCTTGTGGCGGCTTTATGTGCTACAGTGCTTGGGGTTGAACGCGTGGTGGTGGCGCGCTGGCACGTTCGGGTTTTTAATAAAATGACTTAGCCGAGGCCTTATCTCGTTCAAAGTGGAACAATTCGGAGCTGGCTCGGTGGCGGCGAGGAGGGGGTCGAGTGCCCGAGGGGATGTGGACTCTGGTTTCAATGACCGCCCAACGTTTTATTCAGGTCTCCTTAGCCATGTGTACTTGAGGAGTCATATACATGGTTCGGTGGGCATTATGGGAGCATTGGTTGTTCTGGGCTGGACCTATAGCCACGCGACGGTGGACTAGGGTGCTGCTCTTTTCTGTTTTATTGGGCACGCTTGTGCGAACGAGGATGGTCGTTTCGAGGGTTTTCGCGCTTTATAAATGGATTGGCTTTTGGTTCTTAAAGCAAGGGGGATGGAGAATGATGTTGACCAAGGCATTTGAGGTTGGTTCAAGCTATAAAGGGTTACGTAGGGGCGCGGCTACGGTTGATCGCCGTTCGCCCGGTTGTATTTCACTTTTTTATGATCGTTTGGGGACGGTTTCGTTAGTAAGGGGAGTTATGCACTTCGGCTTTTGAGGCGGTTTATTTCGATTGGCTTTCTCGTTAGCCTTTTTGGTATGCCTTGAGAGGGGGGGAATTGCGTTTGTCCAAGTAGAAAGGTGCGTGGGGGGTTTGAGGTCGGTGGGATGTTGTTCCTCGCTGCAGGAGTCTAGGTGTACGTTTGAGAAGTCAAAAAGACAGACAGTTGGGTAAAGGAAGATATTGAAGTTGGGGAGTTGTGGGGGTGGAGATGTTGCCCCGTTCGCTGTTTTTGGGACTCATCGGCGGTTTGCAGGCTCGGGGGGAGCCTTGGCCCCTTTTAGTGCATGAAGACGGCCAGTTTCTGACACTTTCCATTTTACACGGTTTTTTCGCGTTGTTCTGGGGATTTCTGGGCTTGGATCCAGCTCAGTTTGCTCCCAATTCTTTTAAAATAAGGATGCTGCTAACGGACGGTCTGCAGGGTGGGGATTGGACGCACGACTCGGTTGAAAAAATAGGGAGATGGGAGTCGGCGCGTTATAAGAATTACATTCGGCCGCATCTGGCGCAAGGTGGGTGGCAGGCAAGGGGGGGAAGGAGCTATGGTTCAGGTTAGGTGGGTCAAGCTCGTTTTACCCCTTCTCCTCCTTCCGCCTACATTTCCTCTGGGGTTGCTGCTGGGGCTCGGCGTATGGGGTTGTCCGGCTCATATGGGTGGTGGTTTTGTTATTCTTTATTGGCAGGAGCGGATGCCTGGATTTGACGAACACTCCTTTGTGCATTGGGGCGCAGAATCAAGCGGCTTCTGCGGCCTAGCGGGGCGACAAAACTGGGGATTCCGGAAGATGTTGGCCGTTGTTCAGTGGATCGGCAAGCAGATGGCCTCAGTTGGAGAAGGTCCTTCCGGATTTCAACAGTTCACTGTCTGGGATGGCACCAAGACCTGGTCGGTGTTGCATGTCGAGGAGCAGCGATCTAGGGCTGCGTCCCATTAGAGAATTAAGTCGAGGATATGCGCTATGATATCCTGATTGTGCTGCTTTATACACGTGGGTTGATATGGTGATTTTATGGTCTGATATCGTGCACGTAGATTGTCGTGGAGGGCACGGGGACGTCGGCGGTTGAATTGAGAAGGCAAGGTGAAGGATCAAGGTGAACAAGTTGGTGGCGTCCTTTGTGGCCAGGAACGGGGGTTTTATAGTGATGATATGGGCTATTGGGAGCTGGAATCAAGGCGACGGGGATTTTTGGCGGCAAGGATGGTGTCCATTTAATGCGGTTGGCATGGATTGTGGTCTTTGGAAATTAGGGAAGGATTGGAGAGGAGCTTTGGGGCTTGTGGGGGGCGTCGCTAATCATGAGTTGTCATGGTGCTAGCTGTGCAGGTTGGGGTTTCCTTGGAGTCGGTGAAGTAGTTGGGGGGAGTCGGGCTCTGCTTGGCTTCCTAATTTGGTTTTTGAGGAACGGACCATGGCGAATAAAGTTGGATCCGCAGGGCATCGGCCTTGTGGAGCTGTTTCTGGAGGAAGTAGCCGTTTGAGATGGCTCTTGGTGCCTGAAGCGGGCGGGTTTGATGGCGGGGGCAAAATCGTGGTAAAAATTGGTGGATGGTTCGCCAGGCCCCCGCGTAGGACTTTGCATCTTGGCTCCAAGGACTCAGCCCAGTCGGTTGCTGGGGTTTGGGCGTATGGGTATTGGGATACCCATACGCTTTTGATGGCTGTTGTGTTTATGTTTTGATTGTTACTAAAATGGCTGTGTGGCCCAAATTTTTCTAAGCCAAGGTCCTCTGGGTCTTTATTGGGAACGCAGGGCGAATGGTGGAGCGAGAGGGTGCTTTTGGTCAAGGTGCAACGAAGGGTAGGCGCTGCTAGGGTCATGATTGGGCAATAGTTAAAACTGTCAGGACGCCCTCCTCAATCGGTAACACCCAGCTGACAGATTCAGTTATACATTTCTAGGGGGAATAACAGAGGTACGGCACAGCACAGAGATATAACAGGAGATGCTACAGAATTGTTACTTCACAGGGAACACAAGGATTTACTAAACAATAAGTGTCAGGAGATGTCACAGGTTCTCTTTAATAAGTACCCTAATGGCCTCAGGATACAATATTTTCACCATAAAATGGTCTTTCCTGTAACATGAAACTGTACTTAACATGCTGTTATACTGAGACACCAATCTATAGTTCTATACTGTTCCCACACTACCAGCACTCACAGGATAGTGTCATTGTTGCCATAGATGTTGGATCCTATCTGTGCAATTTCAGTCTATTCAGCTTCTAGATACATCCCTTTGCATTGCACTCAAATACCCTGTAAAAGAATATTGCAGGTCCATTGATGTGTCCCTTTGTCTATAGTTATACAAATATTTCGGAGCCTCCCCTCTTTTTAATAACCTCAAGCCCCTCCCTTATCAGGCCCAACTGCCTCATAATAGTGACCTGGGGGTTCTGTTGTGTTGTGTGTTTGTGCTGCTGTGAAGTTTGTAACAAAAATGTATGTGTACTAAGTTTAATAGTTGTCACTGTATGGCAGTATTATGTGGACACTAGAGATGGCCGAATTTCTCAAAAATTCGGTTCGGTCACTTCGCCGAATTTTCCGACAAAATTCGTTTCGGTCAGAATTACTCGGCACGAATCACGTTAAAAAACAGCTATTTCCAGGCTGCCCAGTGCCTGCAGGGTGCTGTAGATCCGTGAGTTGTGCATGCTTAAATATGCAGAGGTGAGCCGTGGTTTGGTCTTCTTACAATGTTGTGTTTTAGTATGACACGCAGATGACTGCCCGGCCTGGCTCTTAGAATATCGCTTCACATAAAATTCCCTGGGCACCTTAAGAGGCCAAAAAAATTGACCAAAAACTCAAGCGAGGACGATATAGACCTGATAAAAGTCATTGCAGCGATAGCTGGATAAAAAAAAACAAGCTGAGAGCTCAGCGGTGGGCAACATTAGTGACAGAGTGTGGAGGTGACGATGGCAGACAGCGCATGACGTCAGGCGAGTGGGGCACAATGTCATTCTGGAGGCGGCAACACAGTATTAGGTCACAGAGTGGGCAACTTCACACTGTGTGGAGTAACGGCGGCAGCAGTTGAGGTACAGGAGTCGGCACTGGAACATTTATGGAGGCGGCAAAAACAGTATTAGGCCACAGAGTGGCACATTGATACCGTGCTGTGGAGGTACTCGCAGCAGCAGTATGAGGTCAGTCAGTGGCACATTGACATTATGCGAGTGGAAAAACAGTTTTAGGGCACAGAGTGGCACAATCACACCGGGGAGGTCACTGCCAGCCATGCAGTATGAGGTCAGGGCAGTGGCTCAATGACAAATTTCTGGAGCTGGCCAAAAAAGGAAGTAGGCACCATTGAGTGGTACTATGACACAGTGTGGAGGGCACGGGCAGGAGAACAGCAGACGCAAAGGTAAGCAGCTGGCACAATGACACAGTGTGCTGAGAAGGGCACACGGGGGGCAGCAGGCACGGCAGCAGCTGAGGTCAGGACAGTGGCACACAATGACAAATTATGGAGGTGGCAAAAACAGGAGTAGGACCACAGTGTGGGGCGGCCGGCAGAGCACGGCAGCAGCTGCGGTCAGACAGTGGCACATTGACACAGTTGTGGAGGGCTCGACAGGAGTCACGGCAGCAGCTTGAGGTCAGAGAGTGGCACAATGCATTCTGCAGGTGGCCAAAATAGTATAGTAGGCCCACAGAGCGGCAACAAGTGTCTGAGAGCAGGAGGTATCGGCGGCAGCAGCTTGAGGTCAGGCAGATGGCCTCATACGACAGGAGGGGAGGTGATGAACTGGAGCAACAGCATGAGGTCAGAGAGTGGCAAATGGGACATTCGGGGAGGTGGCAAAACATGTACCAGCCGCAGTGTCGCACAATGACCCAGGGTGGGTGTCCCGGCAAGTGCAACAGGAGGAGCAGCATGAGCTCATAGAGTGGCCCACAATGACAGAGTGTTGTGGTGGGTGGCAATACCAGTCCCTGGTAAAGGACTGGTGGTAGGCTGTGGTGAAACTATTCAGCAGATGTGTGGCATCAAGGCGGGTGGGCGGCTTCCGAATCGTGGCTGAGGCAGGTAGTTTGAACCCAGACTGACGCCTAAGGCATTGGTGTGTGGATATCCTGGCGATCCTACGCCTGATTCATTCTTGACAAGGTCAGGTCGTGTTCAAATTCCCGTGGGCAAGCGGGTTCTCCTTGGGGTAACGATGGCCCCCGCGCACTGAACACCCGCCTCTGATGCCACACTACTTTCGGGCAGACAGCTTCTCCACTTGCCAAACACCTTCAATAATAAAAAAAAAAAAAAAAAAAAAAAAAAACAAAAAAAAAAAAAAAAAAAACCATAAAAAAAAATTAAAAAAAAATTTTTTATCACCCCCCATTTTTTTTTGTTATATATAATATATCCCCCCCTTCCCCCCCCCCCCCCCCCCCCCCCCCCCCCCCCCCCCCCCCCCCCCCCCCCCCCCCAATTTTTTCCTTTACCCCTTTTTTTTTCGGCCACACATTCCAGTTTGGGGCGACTGCCTGTAGTCCAGCGGAATCTTCTAAATGGGGTGGCAGGGCTTCCAAGTTAGGCCACAAACCTGTTGGTTCAGGGAATGCTCCTGGTCCCCTGCTGCTGCTGCTGGTGTCCTCCTCCCTCTCTTGGCGGGTGAAGGAAGCTGCTCATAGTGACTCCAGACTTAGGTTACTGCTGATGGGCTGGTTCGCCTCCTACCCCCACCTTCCCCCAGCAAGCCGCTGGCAGTAGTACGTGAGCACTGATTGGAACCCCCCAGGTCAGACCTGTCAGAGGAGGGACGATGCCGCACATAGGCAGCGGCCAACTGATTACAGGGATTTTCCCTATAGTATTTGAGTTTGTCTATCCCTCTCAATAGCTGGGAAATAAGGCTCCCATTTCTGGTCCGGGTAGCGAGGGCTCCAATAGGGTGGAGAGCCAGAAGTCTTCCTTCTGCAGGATGCTGACTATTCGGACTGTCCTATAGCCAGGCAAATAAGCATGCGGTGGGACTTCATGCACAAGTGACTCACGAGGGGCTCCCTGCCTTCCATTTCCACTGTGTTACTGCACGGTGCTAGGGAGTCATCTGCCTCGTCTTCCTCATCTCCTTCCACGCCTCCAGCTGCTACCTGTCCTCCTCTCTTGTCACATGGCTTAGATAATCCACTCATTTCACCAGACAATGCTTGCTGCTCCAATGTCCTGTCCTCCTCCTCCTCCTCCAATTTCAGTCCCTTCAGGAACATTGGGCCACGTGATGTAGTCGACAACATAATCCAGTCCCCTGCCCAGACTGATTTTTCAGCCTCTGTTCCAGGACATGAACCAGTGGAATGACGTTTTTCATCCACGTAGTCCTGGCCGTTCGTCAAATACGTGGCCTCCTCGAATGGCCTCAACAAACGGAGGTGTCACGCATGAGCTGCCACTGGCTGACATCATAAGTTACATCGGGGAGTACTTCTGTCTGCATGTTCATCAAAAAATGTTAATGGCCTTTGCTCTGTTAATACAGGTCGTCCAATACATGTGCAGGCTGGAATTCAGCGGGTGGACATCGGCATATCAGAGCGTGTTGGGGGAGGCGTTCTGACGCTGCAACTCGAGGAGGGTGTTCCTGGCTTTGTACGAAGGATAAAAAGTGGCTAATGCACAGTTTCCTGGACCATTTTCAGAATGTTCTGAAGATCGGTGGAAGACTTCAGGAACACTTTTTACAACAGATTGAATCACGTGGCATTTCAGGGGCTTGGAACCATCCCTCCTCGGTTGCAGCGCTGGACTCCATGTTACCTCCCATTCGTCCCGTCCACCATTGGTCGATTTGCAAGTTGGCGCGGAGAAAGCCACTCACGATTCTTTTTTCTTGCTGCATGACCGCGGAGAAGTTCCTCCGGTGTGACTTCGTTCGCCGAGGCAAGCCTAGGTGTAGAACTGCGTGACACGCTGTGCCCTACACATGTGGTATGATGGAGACAGAACTTGTGGAGGTGAAGGTGGTGGTGGTGGAGGGAGGCATGGAGGCGCGACATTGGCGCAGGAGCAGCTGTTTGACAACGTGAGAGGAGGAAAGCGGGCGGTCTCCTGTCACAAGTTGTTGGTTTGTGACCTGGGCAGGAAGCACATTCACCCCTGTGGCCGTAAAGGACATGTACTGGCCCTGACCGTAGTTACAGCTCCAGACTGTCCGACGCCTGCCGTGTTACCTTGGAACAAACGATAAGCATCAAGGACATGACCCACTTCTGTTCTACATATTTATGATGTGCTGGTACTGCCTTTTTGGAAAAGAAAATTACGGCTTGGAAACTCTCCATCTCGGCTAGGCACAAGCCTTTAGGTCTGCTGAATGGTGCAGAGTCCACCATTTGGAAAGGGAGGGACTGCAGTACAAACTCAACTTGGACAGGAGCACGGTCAGCTGCTGGCACCTTAGGATGGTTGGAGCATACTGTTGTCTCTTTACAATCGCCTTTCTGAACGACTGCTGGCGCCCCCGATGGTGTAGCGAGGAGCAGGAGCATTCTGGGAACGGGAGAGGATGTCAAAGAGAAACAGCTGCCTTCTGCAGAGGTGGGGTGGGACCTTGACTGGCTGTAATGCATTGCGTGCACTGGCGCTGGCTGCTGCAGTGGCAGGATGGACCACCAATTCTGAGCCACGTTTCTACAAGGCCACCCGGATGGGTGACGCTGCATGTGTTGTCGCAGGGGGCCGTTTGTGACAACGTGAGTCCCTGGCCACGCTTCACTTTCTGCCCTCTGATTCTTACATTACCCATTTTCGGATCTCTCCTGTGTCTTAGCAAAGAACTGCCACACCGCCGGTAGTGATTTTTCCGCCAACGCTCTGCACTGAGTGACTACTGACGCCGCTGCTCGCTGAGCCCCTGTGCCGCTACTGTCTTGGACCTGCGGAAGCGGGTTTTCTACCGTGGCCGCTTGGCTCCCGACCTCACACTGCTGATTACCCTGCTCGAATCACGGCCACACAACCCACGTGCTGGCTGCGCACCTGCCTGTACGCGCAGCTGAAGCCCTTCTTCTCTGACGATGTGAAGGCCTTCTTTCACCCGGCTCCCAAGTGCGGTCGGGCTACATCATCATCTATTGTGTTTCATCGTCACTACTGTCCTCATCACCGGTCTTGTAAGCCGAGGCTGACTTCACCATGACCTCCCATGGCCACTTCCAGATCTATACTTTGCCGCCCTACATGGCAAGAAGCTGGGGATAATTGGCCCATTTCTTCGCTGCCAAGTAGTGCTGATGCCCTCCTAAATTGTTCATCCTCGCTATCTTGTGGCGCTGAGCCCAGACCACCTAGTAGATCCCTGGCTGAGGGGAACTGGATGGGACGAGGCGGGCTGAGGACAGTTGAGGGCCGCTGGACCCGCTCCCGGGCCATGCCAATCTAAGTGTAGTGGGTCTGAGGTTCCCACCGACTCTTGGCTGGGTTGTCATATGTCTTCTGGGGAGGAAGGAGATGACTAGTCTAACCAAGCAGAACCCTTGGGTTGCTGAACAACACACGGCCGCTATGATGACAGCGGAGTTGTGGCCTCCCCGTGTGACCCCTTGCTGCGACGTCCCCTTGCTGTGCTGAGGACCTGGGGCCCGTTTCAGAAATGTTGGTGGCCAACTGACACTCGCTGTTGCAGAAGCCTGCCACTCTCTGATTGACATACTGGTTTGTTTAAAATGTACAGACACTGTTTGGATGAGCGTATCTGTATATGATAAATTATACACCCTGTTTTTGACTCCATATTGACAAACCCAGTAACAAGCTTGGGTAACCCTTTGGATATAATTTGCGCTCACAAATGGCCAGGAAAAAACTTACTTGTTATGTGTCGTTTACATGCACTGTGTGATTTTACTAAATGTAAAGCACCAAAGGCTTAATTTATCATTCGCTTGTGAATTATGCATACAAGAAAAATGTATATTATTCCGGGTGTTGAAAAAGACGGTTTATTTTTGTCAGCACCAGTCAGCAAAACAACGCTTAATTAACCTGGATGTAATTGCGCTATAGGGAATTGAGCACCCTCAAACTAGTAGCTTTTGTTGCGGGGTCAATGGCGTATTTTTATTAGCCCACACAACAAAGAGATAAAATTGTAGATTCACTTTGCTTTGAATTAGGCTACCACAAAAAAAATATATATATTTTGGCGTTGATAAAGACAGGTTTATTTTTGTCAGCACACCAGCCAAAAAACGCTTAATTAAAACCCCTGGATGTAAATTGCGATATAGAATTGAGCCACCACAAACTAGTAGCTTTGTAGCGTGTTACATTGGCGTATTTTATAGCCACACAAATGAGATAAAATTGTAATTAAACCTGTTGCTGTGGAATTAGGCTACCTTAAAAAATTTATATATTTGGCGTTTGAATAAAGTGACGGTTTATTTTTGTCAGCACTCCTGCAAACAACGCTTAATTAAACCTATGGATGTAAATTGCGGCAATTAGAAATTGAGCCACCACAATATAGTAGCTTTGTAAGCGTGTTACAATGCATATTTTCTACGCCACACAACAAGAGATACAGTTGTAATTAAACCTTTGCTTGTTGAATTAGCGCTACAGGAAAAATTTATATATTTTTGCGTTGAAAAAAGTCGGTTTATTTTTGTCAGCACACCAGCAAAACACAGCTTAATTAACCCCCTGGATGTAAATGCGCCAAAGGAATTGAGCCGCACAAACTAGTTGCTTTTTGTAGCGTGTTACCCAATGGTGTTTTCTAACTCCACACAACAAGAGATACAGTTGTATCTATCCTTTGCTTGTGTATTTGGCTAGGAAAAATTTTATACTATAATTGGCGTTGAAAAAGAGGTTTATTTTTGTTCAGCACACAGCAAAACAACGCTTAATTTAACCCCCTGGATGTTAATTGCGGCACAAAGAATTGAAGCGCACAAACAGTAGCTTAGTAGCGTGTTACAATTGCGTGTTTTCTACTCCACAACAACAAGAGATACAGTTGGAATTAACCCTTTGCTTGTGAATGAGGCTAAGGAAAAAATTTATATATCATTTGGCAGTTTTGAAAAAGACGGTTTATTTTTGTCAGCACACAGCAAAACAACGCTTAATAACCTCTGGAATGTAAAATGCACCAAAGAATTGAGCCCCACAAACTAGTAGCTCTTTGTAGCGTGTTACAATTGAGTGTTTTCTACGCCATAACAACAAGAGATACAGTTGTAAATTAACCTTTGCATCTGTGAATTTAGGCGTACAGGAAAATTTATATATGTTGGCGTTGTAAAAAGACAGTTTCTTGGGGTCAGCACACCGCAAAACAACGCTTAATTAACCCCTGGATGTAAATTGCGCAAAGAATTGAGCCGCCACAAACTAGTAGCTTTGTAGGTGTTACTTTGCGTGTTTTCTACGCCCATACTACTAGAGGTACAGTTGTAATTAACTTTTTTGTGTATTTAGGGCTACAGGGAAATAATTTTTATATTTTGGCGTGTATAAAGACAGTTTTTGGGGTCAGACACCTGCAAAATCAAAGCTTAATTAACCCCTGGATGTAAATTTGCGCAATAGTATTGAGCAGCCAAAAATGATGTGTGTATTTGTATTGTAAAAACGCTGTTTCTTTAATGAAAACAACTCAGGAACTGCTTTAGATCCCACTTGGATATTGAAGGGATATGCTGCTGCAGGGGACGCACATGGATTTCGTTTTCCAACCCCCCAAAAAATCAGAAAATAGAAATTCAAGAGAAAGTCCCCTGAGAAAAAGCTGAGAAAACCCCCAAAAAATCGCTGTGAAAAAATCTGTTTTCAGAAAGCGCTTTCTCCCGCAGCGGGCCCCTTCCCTTTAAATTTCAGTGAGGGGGGGGTTTGAGCTCCAGCGGCGCGCTCGGTTTTTATATGTGCGGGGGACGTCAAAAAGAATCCCCCCGGGTTTCTCTGTTTTGGCTTCTATTTTTGCACTGTCTTGCAGGCTAGGGCCCCTTTTCCCCCCAGAGTGCTTTGCCCCATGTAACCCCCGGTGCTGGGAAACCCAAATTTTTTTCAATGAAAAGAAACTTCGTTCACCCGAAGTCCCAAAAAATTTCCCGACTTCTTTCCCCAAAACCCAAATTTTTTTTCCTAAAATTTCTAAACGAATTCCACTTCTTTGAATCAATTTCCCCCCATTCTAGGGGGACACCACATGCTATTTTTTTTGGCACAGTTTTTACGAATGGCAAAATTCTTCACCCATTTTTTTTCTCCGTTACTAGATCAGAGAGACTTTTTCTATTTTAACCGCCTCAAACAACTCTCTCAGCTGCCCATGCACACATGTTTGCTTGATTAGGGGGGGATTTGGTTTAAAAATTGAAACCCTTTTTACAAAGGCAGATTTTCCTGTTTTGGCTCGTTTTGTCGGAAACTGGCAGCGGGAGTTTGGTCTTGTGGCTAAATTAGCATTCAGCCCTGTTTTGGTAGTTAACTTTTTCCTTTTGTTTTTAGAGTAAAAACCCTTCCCAATTTGGGTTTTAAAACCAGTACCCCTTTCAGCACGGATATGGGATCTTCTATCCCCTTATATTATACCCAAAATTAAAAATGGTAGTCCGGCTGTTCCTTTAAAAAATATCCTTTAATTCTTTTTAATTTTTTAAAAGCATATTTACACCCAATTCTTTGGCGTTATGCAATATTGTCTCGAAACCCGTCGCCTTTTACGGTGCGTTTCAGCCCGGTCTCCTGGCGTCCCCTCCGGGGGAACCCCCGTGGGGGATAAAGACTGAGTGGTTTCTGGCTTTTTATTGAATGGGCCCGCCGCAATTTTATAATTTAAGTATTACTATTAATGTTTCAAAATTGCATAACCCCAAAAGGGGGATGGGGGGTTATGTAGTTTTTAAAGGGTTTTAAAAAAATTTAAAAGTATATGTTTTAGGGAACACCCGGACTCCCATTTGTTTGTTTCCTAGTTTTTTTGGGGGCCTGTTTGAAATAGTCCTTTGTTGTCCAGTGTTTTTTATTTTTATGAAAGTAATACAGAAAAATTGCCCCAATATGATTTAAAATGCCATTTGTAGGAAACTTTTTTTTGGGCTGCTAAAGTATGGGGGGGCCCCACGGGGGGTTTTTCAGCGGTTTCTCAGACGTTTTGGGTTTTTTGAAAGCCGTCTGAAAACCCGGGGTTGTAAAAATTTTTATCCGGATTTTTAAGGGAAAAATTCCCCCGGTGGCCCAAAAAAAACAGGGGAACATGTTCTTTCTTCCGCCCGGGGTTTTTGGGGGCAAAAATATGAACATGTAAATTGAAAAAGGGGGGAGGCTTTTTTCCCGAAAACAGCGGGAGAAAAGCCGTCCCCCGGGGGCCCAAATTTACTTGGCCCCCAAAAACAGGCAAATAGGGTGGGAAATTCTGCCGGTATATGCTCTGTGCCATGGGGCCCATGCTCAAAAGGTTTGGTGAAAAACTTTGCACTT